>JAQFVV010006264.1:5741069-5966688 GCA_028023455.1 Epiperipatus broadwayi | reverse complement strand
TTTAAATTTGTCTTTAAACATATTTTTGATTTGGAAAACAGGTTAATTAATTAGAAATGGAAATGATTGTTAATTAGTTAAATTAAAACCAGCCTTGAGCATTTAAACGATAAAAACACCGGTCAGATAAGAAAGCAATAGAAACTGTTAGCAAATAAGAAGAAATCCCTATGGAATAGGACCGCAGCGAAAGGACCATCGCATCGGTGACGTAATGTAAATTCAATCCTTCACATTAATATAAAAGGAAAATTTTGGAAATTATTAATCAGTGACTAGTGACTGGAAATTGATTGATTATTGACGATGTAACAGCTAGGTGTTAGCGCTGGGGGGATTGAAAAAGACGCACAGCTTCAATCCCTTCAGTTCTGTTAAGAAAGAGAAAAAAATGGGCCATCGTTTATACAATGAGGACCAACTACACGAAAAACAAAATCTCCAAAGGATAAATAAATAAATCAACCGGATACTAATCTTCGGACGACGTGGAATTCACGTTTAAACGGCCAGGAATATAATAGGATGAACTATTTCAATAACCGTAAGAACTTTAAAATTTATGAACAGTAAATTAAAAAACTTTCATATTTAAAATGATTTTAATATTATTCTATCTGACCAACAATATTTATTAATTGGTTATAATTTTATTTAATGTATTTAATTTGTAAAATCATTTCCATTTATTTATTTAATTTTGTTCTTTAAGTTGTTATGATTTCTGTTTTCCGTTAAATAAATTATAAAAAAATGTTAAACTTGAGTCGGGCGTGAATGGCTGTATCGATTTGTAAAGATAATTAAGGGAGGGTAATCTTGGGTTGTTCATTTCGTGGAGCACACGTTGAATTGGTTCAATGGATTGGATATATTTATGTAATTAGTAGGTGTAAGCATGAGATCCGCTACGGGCAGGATTATAAAATACGCCACACACCCTCTGTTTGCCTATGGATGGGTTTGTAAGTCGGCAGAAGACCGCAGCCCATTCCTATGGAGTTTTTAGTTTATTGATCTACCTGCCCACAGATGTCACATTCCTGTGGGTGGAGTGTCAATGTCCTTTTTTCTTTCTTCATATTGTTCAGATGTACATTCCTGACAATATAAAAGTGTTGTCGTATCATGCTACATTGAATACATGAATGTATCAGATGGATTGGCGCCGGTTGATTGCGAAATGTGTTGCCTAGGGTTAAATAGGGATAGAATATTTTATTTTCGAATGCAAATCTATATAGTATATTCAGGCTCGATCCTATAAAACTATTAAATTTAAGTTGTTTATAGACGCTTGCATAGATTGGCTATCGGTTAAATATGTTTACGTTTTCATATTTGATCAAAATATATAGACATTCGACAAATACTGATACCTTCACGGTGAGTATCTAAAAGGTATTTATTCGGATGTCTTTTAAGTTATTGGTGACGATGCAGGTATCTTACGATGAATACTAGAGGGTTTCTTATATTTCCCTCTGCAATTGTCAGTAATCAATAACTTTGTATTTTGATCATTTATGTTTACTTTGAAATGTTTTTGACCGTTGAAATCTATGTAACCGATCTATAGCAACATATTAAACAGGTTAATATAAGCCCATCTGTGCGAACTTGATTAAAAATGTAAATTTATAATAAAATAGTAACTCAATGTAAATTAAAGTAAAATCAAAGTTAAAATAATGTTAAATGTTTAAATGTAAATCACTAAAATAATTTTAAACCTTATATATATGTGCATAAATAAATCTGTTTGTATGATAATTACTGGCAGTGGCTTACTTTATTCTTTTATATACTAGTAAATGATATTATTAAATCTCTGCTATTCCACTGAGCTAGTGACAATGGGCTAACGATCTAAATATGTAAATAAAGTGGAATCCTAACAGCGCGTATCTGCCTACTCTATAAATTTTTCTAGGCTCAAATGCCTAGATGGCGCCCTTTGGTAGTGCGGTGCGGTGCGATGCGATCTACCACTTCGTTTGGATCGTTATAATTGGCGTCCCAAGTGTGGCCTTACCTCAGAGATTGACCCTGAGAAGGGGAATTAATGCTGAAATTTCCGATCTTTAATAAACCACAAATACCCTGAGCAAATTTTATCAAAATGAATGTTTTATCTGCTTACATAAGTCGGATATTTTTAAATTTTATAAAAGCACTGCCAGCAAGAAATTGCGCATATATATTAAATAAAAGAAAGTATAAATAATTTTAAAACTAATTTTTGTAAAAAAGAAAATCAAAAGGTTGCATTGGATATGTCTTTTTTTTGTTAATATATATTTATGCGTTAACGTGTATAGGCGCACAGCCACGGAAGTTTATGATCGAAATGTGGTACCTTACGATGAGTACCGTTGGGAATTTACGTCAGTGTAATCCTATTTATGCATTTCAATCAGTCATAAATAAGTTGGTGGTAGTTATAATTGTGCTGCAAATATACACGTATAAATCCATTATCTTGGAACATATTTATCTCAATGCAACCTTCCTAAATAAGTTAAATAATTTGTTTGTCATGCCGTAAGTAGAAATCAAATGGATAAAATAAAATAGAACTCTTGTGGGGAGGGGTGTAAACGTAAATGGTCCTTAGGTAGGCGATGGTCAACATTTTCTTTTTCTTTTTGTATATAGTTGTTTGTAAAATTATTAACTGAATGTTTGTAAATTTTGTTAATACCGTAATTACTAACCCTAAGTAAAATATTTTTTTTTTGATCATTTTTTTTTTAAGTAACTTTACTGATATGTAACGAGCACAGACGTTCGTTACATTGTTTTTTTTATATATATATATTATTAAACAAGTTAAAATAAAAAGTTCGCATTTAAAAACTTTCTTCAAAAATTGAAATTAAAATATCGTCTTAAACTCTTATATATTAAATCGCACAGATAATGAAAAATTATTAAAATAAAAATTTATTAAAGAAAAAGTATTTTAAAACTAAATTTTAAAAAGATTTGGAGATAAAATTATATCTTTAAATTTGTCTTTAAACATATTTTTGATTTGGAAAACAGGTTAATTAATTAGAAATGGAAATGATTGTTAATTAGTTAAATTAAAACCAGCCTTGAGCATTTAAACGATAAAAACACCGGTCAGATAAGAAAGCAATAGAAACTGTTAGCAAATAAGAAGAAATCCCTATGGAATCGGACCGCAGCGAAAGGACCATCGCATCGGTGACGTAATGTAAATTCAATCCTTCACATTAATATAAAAGGAAAATTTTGGAAATTATTAATCAGTGACTAGTGACTGGAAATTGATTGATTATTGACGATGTAACAGCTAGGTGTTAGCGCTGGGGGGATTGAAAAAGACGCACAGCTTCAATCCCTTCAGTTCTGCTAAGAAAGAGAAAAAAATGGGCCATCGTTTATACAATGAGGACCAACTACACGAAAAACAAAATCTCCAAAGGATAAATAAATAAATCAACCGGATACTAATCTTCGGACGACGTGGGAATTCACGTTTAAATGGCCAGGAATATAATAGGATGAACTATTTCAATAACCGTAAGAACTTTAAAATTTATGAACAGTAAATTAAAAACTTTTCATATTTAAAATGATTTTAATATTATTCTATCTGACCAACAATATTTATTAATTGGTTATAATTTTATTTAATGTATTTAATTTGTAAAATCATTTCCATTTATTTATTTAATTTTGTTCTTTAAGTTGTTATGATTTCTGTTTTCCGTTAAATAAATTATAAAAAAATGTTAAACTTGAGTCGGGCGTGAATGCTGTATCGATTTGTAAAGATAATTAAGGGAGGGTAATCTTGGGTTGTTCATTTCGTGGTTGAATTGGTTCAATGGATTGGATATATTTATGTAATTAGTAGGTGTAAGCATGAGATCCGCTACGGGCAGGATTATAAAATACGCCACACACCCTCTGTTTGCCTATGGATGGGTTTGTAAGTCGGCAGAAGACCGCAGCCCATTCCTATGGAGTTTTTAGTTTATTGATCTACTTGCCCACAGATGTCACATTCCTGTGGGTGGAGTGTCAATGTCCTTTTTTCTTTCTTCATATTGTTCAGATGTACATTCCTGACAATATAAAAGTGTTGTCGTATCATGCTACATTGAATACATGAATGTATCAGATGGATTGGCGCCGGTTGATTGCGAAATGTGTTGCCTAGGGTTAAATAGGGATAGAATATTTTATTTTCGAATGCAAATCTATATAGTATATTCAGGCTCGATCCTATAAAACTATTAAATTTAAGTTGTTTATAGACGCTTGCATAGATTGGCTATCGGTTAAATATGTTTGCGTTTTCATATTTGATCAAAATATATAGACATTCGACAAATACTGATACCTTACGGTGAGTATCTAAAAGGTATTTATTCGGATGTCTTTTAAGTTATTGGTGACGATGCAGGTATCTTACGATGAATACTAGAGGGTTTCTTATATTTCCCTCTGCAATTGTCAGTAATCAATAACTTTGTATTTTGATCGTTTATGTTTACTTTGAAATGTTTTTGACCGTTGAAATCTATGTAACCGATCTATAGCAACATATTAAACAGGTTAATATAATCCCATCTGTGCGAACTTGATTAAAAATGTAAATTTATAATAAAATAGTAACTCAATGTAAATTAAAGTAAAATCAAAGTTAAAATAATGTTAAATGTTTAAATGTAAATCACTAAAATAATTTTAAACCTTATATATATGTGCATAAATAAATCTGTTTGTATGATAATTACTGGCAGTGGCTTACTTTATTCTTTTATATACTAGTAAATGATATTATTAAATCTCTGCTATTCCACTGAGCTAGTGACAATGGGCTAACGATCTAAATATGTAAATAAAGTGGAATCCTAACAGCGCGTATCTGCCTACTCTATAAATTTTTCTAGGCTCAAATGCCTAGATGGCGCCCTTTGGTAGTGCGGTGCGGTGCGATGCGATCTACCACTTCGTTTGGATCGTTATACAATATATATATATATTGAAATTAAATATTTCCTTGGTTTGATTTTATAATAAATAATAGAAATGAGATTATATGCATATAAACAGAGATAATATTTTTAGAATTTAATGCTGTCAACAAATTATCATTTACTATTAATTGACAATCTTTGAGGCTAAACAAGTTTTCTCATTAATCTATAATATCTCTTTTGTTGGAGTTTTTGCTTAAGTAAAAAAGTTTCTTTTTTATTTCAAAACCAAAGTCTTATATGGATTGAAATCCAGAAAACTATTTTCATTAGTGTGAAAATGTGAAAGAATAACAACTTTCTTAACATTCTGCAAATAATAGTTTAATCTTCTACAGAGAATTGGATATATTGAATTAAATATTTCCATGGATTGTTATTGTAATAAAGAAGATTATATCCATATAAACAGAAATATCATTGTTAGCTTTTGATGTTGTCAAGAAATTATCAATTATTACTTAGTGACAATTCTTGAGGCTAAACAAGTTTTGTCATTAATCTATAATAGCTCTATGTATATACCATAGATAATATATAATAAAATATATTTTATCTTTTACACTAATAAATCTTTGGTACAAAACAATATTTCTTCCTTTGCTGAGACTTTCAGTACAACATATCTTTATCAAGACATACTTGGCTCAATGAAGTAACAAATATTGTTTTGTAACTGTAATAGTTGATAATTGTCTAAATACTCTGGTATAATATATTTTACATATATACATTCCCTTTGTTTTAGAGTCACTGAAGTTTATACTTATGATGGGCCTCTAAAACAGTGTTAATAAGGTTTAGTAGATTGATAGAGTGTCACAGTCTGAAGTATAACATCATTGAATCACTTCTACATCTTCAAGCACTCATATTTCTTATGGATAAGGAATAAAACCATTCACAATTTGGGGCTTAATGCTGTGTTAAAACTGTCAGACTCAGGGAAGTTCCAAGCAATAAAGCTTTTTGATTTCTATTATTTCAGAGCTTATTAAAGTTTTTATAATACAGCTTTAAATTTGGGATAAAAAATAAATTATGTTAAACTGAAAGCATAAACTTGCAAACTAATGCTGCTGATGATTAAGCTTTATGTCATTGTTGTACTCGATTGCCATGACAACGTATCTATCTATCAAAAGAGAAGTTAATACATATAACACTGAGATACAAATATAGGATTGCAAACTACTGCTGATGACAATCAAGAGATATGGTTTTGTACCTCTCCTAATTATCTTCTGGCAATCACTCACGAACTTAACAAACATAAATACACATACACACATATATATATGCCTGTACTTATTTATATACAAATAGTTTTGTTTTGAATATAAAAAAAAACCAAACTCTAAGTATGCTTTTAAAAGATAATTTATTCTGAAGATTAAAAAAGAATAAAAAATCTTATTTATGCACTCATTTAAAACAGCAAATTAAAAAACTTCTTGAAAATAAACAATAATTTTAATCTAAAAATTAGAAATATATTTTTTTACGTAAAGAAATAGAAAATTTTAATTAAAATACAATTTCCTTTTATTTAAGTTATTTATTTGCAGAAAAAAGACTTTAACAATTTTTAGAGATCGTTATTATCATTCTAAAAGAAGTTAATAGCAACAAACAAATTACCAATTTAAGAAATTGCAGAATGTTAAAAGTCAATATATTAAACAAAAAAAAAAAACCCCCATATATTTAACAAAGTGAAACGATAATAAATCTCCATGTTGCTGAATTCATGGAAAAACTGATCAATCTTTGCAGAGTTTTGAATTCAACTTTCTCAAATGAAGATTATTATCACATTAAACACACAAACTTCCGTTCTATTTAAATATCACTACTACCACCAATAATAATAGTAGTAGCAATCGTTATCGTAGTAGTAATAATAATAATCTTTATTTTATTTTGTGTATTTATTTATTAAACAAACAATATATACAAAACAAAATAGAATAACTCTAAACAAGCAGAATTTGTGCGAGGCCATTATATCACACACAAAAAAGAATATATACGCATTAAATATCTACAAACATATAGGATTAACTTTATAATGATTAATACTAATACTAAATTATAAATGTAAGAAATCGATATAAAAATTAATCACACACACAAAATAATATATATATATATATACATTATTCATTTGTATATATAAAGTAATAATCAATAAATTTTACTAGTGCAGTGTTAGGTTGAAATTACATAGAAGCTAATTATCCCTTATCACTAGAACCATGCTATAATATTAAATAGTGGTGTTAACTGCATTAGTCTTATTCCAGCCACAAGATAAAGACTTTAAGAAAATAATAATGATCATAATATAGGCTCATATAAATGCATTTGAGTTTAAAAATAAGACGGTCATTGAACAAGTCTTTATCTTGTGACTGGGGTGAAAGTAATCTTGTAGTTAGCATCAATGTTTACAAGAGTCAGAATTTTAAACATTTCTTAAATATATAAAATAATATATTGTCAACATCTATTGAATAGTTGGCAACAAAAAAGTACTTAGTCTGACATCATTGTAACTAAATTATCTATGACTACTTTCTGAGTTAAAATATGACAATGCCAAATGAAAGTTTTTAGCTAAATAATGGACATCTTAAAATAGAAAAATAAATGATGAAGATATATATCAATAATCAGTTTATACTGTAATGCTAGCAAGATATATGTTATAAAACTTACATATATCTGCATTACCTATTTCATAATTTAAAAATGTATGATCAAATTTATTTGAAAGAATCATTAAAAAAATTATTTAAGTAGTTTAAAAAATGTAGTTTTGGAAAAATAAAGAAAAGATTGTGTTATAGTTTCTTTTAAAAGAGAATAAAGCTTTTATTGAGAATGATGTAGGAAAAAGAATTAGAAATGAAGATTTAAAAACTCCTTTCCTTTTTATAAATATTTATAAATTAAAAGAATAAATGTTCAAAGAAATAAATCACAATAAAAATCTATAATAAAAAAAAGGATTAGGTAATTAGTGAATGTAAACTTTTGAAATGCCAGTAAAAACTTCTGGTTGATAATAAAACCGAAACCAATAGTTGAATTAATTACAAACTATAAATTATTTAGCAGCATAAATATGTTAAGATAGTAGCTTAATCTAAAAAAAATTAGATTAAGGAAAAAGTATAAAAATCAATTAAATGTTAAAAAAAAGTGAAATTTAATTAAAAAATGATAGATTTAAAGTATGATAAAAAATTAAAACTAAGTTGATAAAAGAACAATAAGAGAGTTGGATATAAATGTTGTATCTTGGCTATTGTTTCATTCAGATTCATTCTGCTCTTGAGTCTGTAATTTATTTTAGTCTTTATGCTGTTATTATCACATTACATTATTCATTGCTCCAGAGATTCACAAATCTAAGGATATAATAGAACCATTCATTACTATGGCAAAAATATTATTGCAGAAGCCACAGAACTAGCAACATGCATTGCTATGCCACCTTAAAAGTGTTCACCTGGTCTTCAGACCCCAAAATCCTCTACCAAATCAACTGTCCACACCTGGATCCAAAACCCAGAGCCAATGCTTAAGTCATGAAATAGATACTGCTGCTACTCTCTCCCCCATTGTCAAGCCAAATGATAGAATACAAGTCCTGAAAGCATCAATAGAATACTCAAGGCCAACCAGTTGGAAATTGTGAAACAACAAAAACCTAGATAAATATATTTCCATAATAATTGTCTATTTTCACTTTATTTTAAGTGAAATGAACTTTAACAAATGTCTATTATAAAATTTAGTCTGGTTAATTATTTATATTTTATATGTAAAATCTTATTGTGTTAAATCATATTAGATATATTTGTGCATGAATAAATGATGTTTGCTTAATTACTATTTGGTCTATTCTCTTTCTCTTGTCACTGCATCACCAATTATTTAAAGAAATAAATGTTTATCTGTGTGTTAAGTTAATGCACTGGAATACCTGATTAAGAGTAGAAGTTAGCTTGGGATATTTCAAGTGCTGGATTGTATGCCTGTCATCCAAGCATTCTGGCTATATATAACCTATATAGTTGGCTGGTGCTTAAGTTTGATCCTCAAAACAAATAAAATGCTTTGGATGGCAGGTTTTTATTCCACCAGTCAAGGGAGCCACAGTCAGGAAATGTGGCCATGTTATGATGCTTCATATAGCCCAATATGACCACAGGTATCATTGATGACTATGCTATCAATGATATTCTCCCCTCTGCTTGAAGTGTGGATCGTTCTGTATTATTAAAGATATAAATAATAATTATCCAGAGAGATATGTAATGAAACTATTAAAGTTAGATAATAAAACTTATTAAAGTAAATGTTAAAACTTAATACTTAAAGCAAAGATATTAAAAGATAGTAAATGAGTTTCTAAAGATAAATATTAAAGCAAGATATTTAAGATATAAGAGATTTAAGATCTAATAAAGATGTAATAAAGTTGTCTTTATCAGATCCGGATCAAATGTGCACAATGATAATATACAAGAATTATCATATTATATTTTTACAAATATATGTTTTTTAAAGTTTATATTCAGATAATTATAAAAGATTTTATTTAGATTAGTGAAAAGAGAAATAAAACAAAAGAAAATTATTACTGAACTTTGAAATTCCTTATCTAATTTTATCAGTTTTACTGTTTTATCATTTTTAACAGTAAATTCAGATTTGCCATTCAATTTACTACAAAAAACACAAATTATTTATTTAAATCTATTCCAGTTGGCAAATCTGAAAATACAGTAAATTCTCTTAAACTATACAATTCAAATTAATTTGTATACAGTAAAATTTAAACAACTAATTTCTCTTTTTTTTACATTATATTGATTATCACTTTACTAATTGTAAATGTTACATAACATATTTCTTAATCAATCATTGACAGTATGATTAACTCTAAAGAATGATTTTTTTTTTATTTACTTAAAATTATGCATATATATTAAATATGTTCACATATGCAAATGGAAATATAAAGAATCAATCAGGTTTTTTTAAGTTTTCTTGACCATGCTGTTTTGTAATATAATGAATTCAAACTGCAATCAAATTTGTTTTGTTACATTATAAATAATAGCATTTTACTCACAAGAATTGATAATTTATAATGCATTTATATAAAGTTTTTTATAATAATTTTGATTCAGTTTTAACAAAGATGTTCTGCATTTAACACCCATATAAGGTATTTTAAATATTAATACCATAATAATTATTATCATCACACTCTTGTGATATCTATCTATCTATCTATCTATCTATCTATCTATCTATCTATCTATCTATCTATCTATCTATCTATCTATCTATCTATCTATCTATCTATCTATCTATCTATCTATCTATCTATCTATCTATCTATCTATCTATCTATCTATCTATCTATCTATCTATCTATCTATCCATCCATCCATCCATCCATCCATCCATCCAACCATCCATCCATCCATCCATCCATCCATCCATCCATCCATCCATCCATCCATCCATCCATCCATCCATCCATCCATCCATCCATCCATCCATCCATCTATCTATCTATCTATCTATCTATCTATCTATCTATCTATCTATCTATCTATCTATCTATCTATCTATCTATCTATCTATCTATCTATCTATCTATAGTTAATTTACAGGCTAGAATATTGTGTCTGTATGGTTCAACAACTGCTGCCATCCACAATAGTTAGCATTAATCTTTTATGATTTTCAGATTTAATTATATTAGTATGAGTTAGGATTTTTTAAAATTTAGACTTGAATATAAATAAATACATTAAAAAATAAAGACAATACATTAAGTAAATTTATATATATGTACAAATAAAAATAATCTTTTTCAAAAAACAATTTTATAAATATCTGTAAATTGTCTAAATTTTACGATTAATATTAACACATTAAATATATAAGCATTTTTAAATTAATGTATTTTGCAATCATTGTTGTTTATATCTTATTAAATATTCACTTCATAATGATCAAAATAATAAACATTAAATGATTATTGTTGTAATATTTTTTTCTTGTTTTAAAGGGATTAGTTTAATAATCATTTGTTTATTACAATTTCTTAAATTTGATTCTATAAAGTTCAATAAATGGTAGCAATTAGTTTAATCTTTTTTAATGATCAACTATTGCAAGTTGTTTTTTCTTTTCTAAAAAAAATGAAAATTACTCTCCTTTTCAAGGGAAAATTCAAAATTAAAACAAATAATTGAATGACTTTATTGCTTAGAAGATCATAAGAAGTTCAAGCATCAAAACTGACAGAGTTGGGCACAGTTTGTGGATTTTAAACTCAAGAATCTTTTGTCTTATCTCTGCATCAAACTATTCAGGAAAAAAGTACAATTAGTTGCTTACAATAATTAGACTGAAGTATTGCTATGATTATAAAGATATAGAAAGCATGCTATATATTAAAAGTATAGGCTATTCTTATTTCTTGCTTCATATAAGAATTTTATTTTCAAACTTTTCTTAATTTTCACTTCTAAGCATTTAATCTGAATTACAATTGCAGAAGAAAAGTTAAAATGTTTAATAAAATTAGAAAGATTTAGTAAATTGAGTTTTTTTTTAGAAATATTATTTTTGAATGTAAACATATATTGTTTCACTATACTGATTTATGTTTTAAAGTATGTATTTTAAGCCTAAATAACATATTTAATGGTATAATTTTCTGAACCAATGAGAAATAGTGTAATGGTATTCTGTTTATAAATTAATATAAATGACACACATAATCAACCCTTAAGCTATTAACAATTTCAACCTGTGATCATGTCTATGTCTGTGATGATGTTTTTGTTTGTAAACATAGTTATAGTATATATTGTCTTGTAGATGAATTAAGCAAGTTAAATGCCATCAGGGAGTTAAGGAGATGATGCTCTATTAAGTTATAAATTAGTAATTCAAAAAAGAGACTATATACATTTAAGTCAAAAGTACCAATAATGCATACAATGGTAACTTTTACATCTTTTTTATTTTATAATGAAAAATTATGTCATTATGAAAATTATAAATCATAAAATATTGAAACATTTTCAAAAGAACTGATTGAAATTAGTTATAATGTTAAACAAATTTATTGCACTTTGTGTCAATTTAAAAAAAAAACAAAAAAAAAAAAACTATAAAACTTTAAAGATGCTAAAAGTTAGTGATAACAAAATGGATTTCTATTCCATATATTTCAAATGCTCAAATTAATTTTTTAAAAATATATATAATGGTTTATTTAATGTTCAGGTCTACATAATGTTAATAGATTAATTATTTCTAAAATTTCATATTTTTCAATATTTATCAAATTTTATATAAATGCATGGCTTCATACATAGGTGAATTTAGATGTACCCTTGAGAGCAGCCTAAAAGAGAATCAATTGTTATATAAACATATAAAAAATAAAAGTAATAATGATTTAATAGCAGCAACATGTAATTTTATCTTTAAATTTGATCTTGAAAATTCTAAGATTCTTCACGAGAAGAGAAATCATAATAAAAGAAAAATTTAGGAGACAATTTTCATAAATAAAAATTGAATGATTTATTAGCAATCTGTTGGCATATTTGGGAATATTGGAATATGACTTGATGACTTTTGCTTCCACTATATTTAAATTTAAATGATAATTAAAAAAGGTCAAGTAATTCACTGAAAATAATTTTGTGGTTTGTAATAGTTTTTTTTATGACAAGAGATTGAGAGTGATTGTTATTTATACTGATATTGTTTAAGTGTTACTTGTTTTCACATATTTATATTGGAAAACGTATCTAGCTTTGAACATTATTAGCTTTATTATCTAAGTAATACATAGTTTTAGCAGAATTTATAAGTGATAATTGATGCTTTTTAGTCCGGTTTTAGAACCGATTATATTTGCCTGTTAAATTAGATTTATTTAAACTCCCCATGAAACAATAATCTCACTGTCTTTAGTCAAATTGCAATCTTCAGTGTCTATAAAACATATTGGACCATAGATAAAGGTGGATATACACCTTTATTATAAAAAAAGCCTGTCTTGACAGAATAAGATTGTTGATTTATTATTGATATTTTTTAAGGGTGGACTGCTTTCATATATATATATATATATATATATATATATATATATATATATATATATATATATATATATATATATATATAAAATCTGAGTTATTTATTATTGATATATTTTATAAAATATGTTTTCAGGGGTAACCATGTTTAATAAAGTAATATTGAAGTAAGTATCCCAATGTATCAACAAGATAACATTTGCCTTCAATTGGGTGAAAAACAATAATAATCAGGTTATTCATATCTTCTACAACATGATAATTACTATTCTTTCACACATTTAAAGGCAAGTGTTATCTTGTCTAAATGTCTGTATATTTACTTCAATATTATTCTATTAAACATGGTTGCTCCTGAAAACATGTTTATAAAGCATATTTTATTCATGAGGACATTTATTTCAGCATATATAACTCACCTGCATTGCATAAATTTTCTGGTTTAAACACATTTTTATTTAGAAACTTGCATCTATGCAATACAAAGCAGACAGGAAAAAAATATGAACAACTTTATTAAAGATTTATTGGCAACAGGATTCAAATTTAACCGATTAAAAATAAAATTATAAAATTTTGTAATAGAATAAACAATATCGCTTCTCATACTGATCTACCTAGAATCACCATCTTTTTCATTCCCAAGATTTCTAACAAAATAACTAAAGCATTAACCAATAAATTTAAAATCAGGTTCAGAACTCCACCTAATTCTAACAGATTAATCAACAATTCAAAAGATCATATTGATTGATTGCTCTCCCCACATGTTGTATACTCCATATCTTGCCCTTATGCTGGATGCCACACAGTATATTACAGTGAAACCAAAGCTACCATCAACACCAGACTTGCTCAACATCTATATATTTATAACAGAGCTCAAAAGAACAATAACTCATTGTCTGTATTTTTGGAACATGCCAAAAACTCTGGCATGACTTTATATCTGCCAATCCCATAATTTTATGCACTGAATCTAATGATCATGAAAGAAAAATCAAGGAAGCATTCTACATACATGAAAATATTCACACCATCAATAGAAAGGATATGTGCTTTGAGATTTCAAAGAAATGGTTTATATAACACATCATTAATTTAAATATTTTTGCATAAATTTTCCTATATGTGTTTTATTATGGCTATGATTATGAGGCATGGATTCTCAAAAACATTAAGCCTATCTGTATTTATTAATTAAATTATATCTTCTCCATTAAACTTTATTTATAAGTGTGTTTGTTTACATAATAATGGGAAGTGAAACTGCATTTTTTACATAACTCAAACATGTAAATAATGATACCTTAATGTATATGAAATTGAAATGAAAGTCATTGCAACCTTCTATGTATAAATTAACAATCATACATAAAGAATTTAAAAAAACTCCCTTAACTCAAATGACATTTAAACTTATGTTTATTGACATGTAATTATGCATAGCATGAACTCTATATATTAGCCAGATATAAGTGTGGCACAAATTATTTTGAAATTATTATTAAATATTCAGAAGGCATCACTCCATTTTTTAACATCCCTATATATTAAATGAAACATCAGTCTTAATAAATGTACATGTAGATAACAATAGAGTTTCAACATAATGCATCAATCAGAGCCAACCTGAGGGGGGTGCAAATGTTGTGAGAGCACAAAACCCCATGTTTCTGAAGGCCACATGCCACTGACAGATTTTGTAAAATAAAAATGGTTTCATTTTCTTTTTTTCTGTTTTAATCCGAATGTACATCCACTTGAATATTATCACAGTGCACATTTCATGTCAATCATCCAAAACAAGGTTGGGTGCTACTGTCCATCATTATACTTACAGATAGCTAGTGCTGATATTTTATTGTGCTTGCATTGTGGCAGCTGATCATACATCATATGCTTTTATCGTGAAGTGTGAAAATAAATAAAATATTCATATTTAAAAGGAAGACAAGTGTTTAATGTAATACATTATTAAACTTTACTGAATAACATAACTAGAAATATATATATCTTCAAGACAAAGAAAAACATGACTTTAACTGTTGTTATATTTATGTATTACAATATTCTATATTTCTTGTAGTGTTAGTATGTTTTTTATAATATTTTTTAAACAATTTTGCAACTTGACTAGTATGGATAGAGATGCAGGAAGGAAGTATCTGTGTGGCTGTGATAAATTGGGAAAAAAAAGAGTGAAGGAATTGCAGAAAAACAGAAGAACTCCCTTGCAAAATTTTTAAAAACTGAAAATGTGGAACAAACTCAAGAAACACATAATTCACAGTTATTGGAAAATCAAACTCATGCAAATGAAATTACACCATGTGACATCCACAAAAATTATGCTGATCATTATAAAGCCAGCTCTTATCTTAATGAAGAGGAAAGTGATGATAAAAAAACTGAAGAATGGGAAGATAATCATGAAGTAGAGGAAAATATACAGATGGGGGATTTTGAACAAGATGAATTATTCCAAGGACCACAGCTTCAAGAGAATCAACAAAGTGATGAAGACAAAAATGTTAATATCAATGATCCTGGTGCTAAATTATAACTGAACACAGCATTTAAAATGTGTTTGTGAATGAAAACTGGCTGCAATTTTATATTCATCAGAGCATAATTTGATGATCAGGGAAAGTAGTGAAGCTCTTTATAATAAACTGTACATCAGAAATTTCTTAGTTTTCACAAAATTACTTGCAAAATTTGACTCAAACATGAAACAACATTTGGATTGTTGCATAGAATCAGCATTGCATTCCTATTTATCTAATAGAATAAAAGATGAACTGATTTCTGCTTTGGCTAAAAATGTTAGAAAGGAAATAATAAATCAAGTTAAAAAAGAGAACTACTCCACAATTTTATTAGATTGCACTTCAGATGTAAGCCATCAAGAATAATTATCTGGTATTTTAAAATATGTTAATGTAGATGACTCTGAATGTGATGTGATTATACAAGAACAATTTATTTGATTGAAACAGTAAAAAAATTCAACAGTAAAAGGTATTATCAGCCAAAATTGAAAGCATATTAGAAAAAAGGGAATTAGATTTAGGGAATTGTTGAGAACAAGGGTACAATAAAGGAACTAATATGAGAAGTTTATATAAAGATGTGCAAGCACTTATTCTGCAAAAGAATTCCAAAGCATGTTATATGCTCTGCGGAAGTCATAATTTAAATTTAGTTCTTAGAGACATTTCAAAATCATTTTCTCTTATAAATTCATTTTTTGAGACTTTACAAAGCATATATAATATTTATGTAAGTCCTGTAATACACTGGGATATATTGAAGGAGCATGTCAAACATCTTAATCCAGAACCACTATCAGAAACAAGGTGGGCATGTTGTCTTGAAAGTGTGAAATCTGTAAGATACCAAGTACCGCAATTTTCTTTAGCTTTGAAATACCTTTATGGAACATACCAGTGACATGAAAACGAAATTTGAAATTCAATCAATTGAAAATAAACTTACTTCATTTCAATTTTTATTAAGTTTGGTCATTTGATATAACATACTGAATGAAGTAAATATTGTGAGCAAGATATTTCAAAATTTCAATATTGGTACTCCAAATGCATATTTAAAAGTCTTTTAAAATGTTTTGAAAAGTATCATGAATCAGGATTCAAATCTTTTTTAATATCTGCAAAGGAAATAGCTGAGGAATTGAAAGTGACACCTGAATTTAAAAATCAAATAACTGGATGAAAAACAAAACAATTTTGTTATGAAAGAACCGATCAGCTGATTTCATTTGATGAAGAATATTTTCAAATTAAAAATATTTTTTAGTCATAATCGATTGTGCAATTATTTCTTTTAAGAAAAGATTCAAAATTTATCAGGAGCATAAAACATCATATGGTTTTTTATATAATTCGGATAATATTCAAAAACGGACTAAAGATGTCATAAATGTTGCAAAGACTTAAATGCAATCTTGCAAGACAATATTGATTGCATTGATTTAATGAAATCAAAATTTGTCATTGAGTTTTGCCTCCCAGGATCATAATATTACAAATATTACAATATTTATTTAAAATTAATTTATTTGAATTGTATTCAAATGTTCTAAAAATTATATTAACCTTACCAATTACCATTACATTGGAGAAAGTCTTTCTCAAGATTGAACGATTACCAACTTAGCCATTTTATCTATCGAATCCGAATTAGCCAAAAAAACTAAATTATGATGATATTATCAACGAATTTGCTACAAACCATGTAAGAAAATGAAACAAAAATCACTTTAAAAAAAAAAAATCACATATTGTAATCTTATTTTAGAACGTCGCATAAAAAAATTGTATTTTATAAATATATGAAGCAATCAGTTTTGTTATTTAATCTTTAACAATTTGATGTGTGATTGAAATGTTAATTTTATTAACATAATCTATTTATTTATCATTTTCATGTAGTCCTTTCTATAATGTGCAGTGTAATAAATTGCAAAATGCAATCACTTATTATTTTATTGTACGAAATTTGTTTCAATGCCCAACAAATCAACTTTGCATT
Source organism: Epiperipatus broadwayi (assembly GCA_028023455.1). Taxonomy (NCBI): domain Eukaryota; kingdom Metazoa; phylum Onychophora; class Udeonychophora; order Euonychophora; family Peripatidae; genus Epiperipatus; species Epiperipatus broadwayi. The sequence continues at coordinate 5,948,960 of JAQFVV010006264.1, read as the reverse complement.
GAGTCCTGCTTTTGTTCAGGCCGGCCCTGGAATAAATGTTATGCTTAATTACCACCGGAGTTAAAAAAATTAATGGAATTATTGAATTCTTTACATTTATAGATAGAAGATTATTAGTTTATGCATAGTCCACAGAGGACGGTGATAGTTACTTTTGTGGTAGAGTTACTTCCGTTTCAATTAGATAATACATACATACATACATACGTACATATATATTCATTACTTTATTGATAGAAAAAAAAAAAACCTAGGTAAAAATTGTCCAAATAATAATTTTTCTTAGAATAAAAGTTTATTATTAGAATAATATGCGATATCTTATTTTTGCAGTTAACATTTGAGTAAATTAATAGATTTTTTTTTTTTTTACATTAGTATTAAAAAGGAAATAAAAATAAAAGCATTATTGGAATTAATATAAAATAAATATTTTAAAAGATATTAAGAAATATGATATCGTATTATATATAGACTTTATCAAAATAGCAACACAATTAAAGGAAGAAATTAAACCAATCTTTCTTACACAAATATTTACAATATTTGGAATAATTTTCTGCATAAACCATTAGATAATTAACATAGATTAAAAAAAAAAAAACATTTAACAAAATATGAAGTTTTTTTTTTTAAATAATCAATTAACTTAATCAAATAAATAACAAAGTATAAGCACAAATTATATTTTATAATAATTAAATATTGTGTATATGTGGTATATTATAGGGTTTAGAAAAAAAAGTCAAATAATTAGTCATTCGTGATATTTGAACACCAGAAGTGAAGATTGAGTTTCTGTCCATGAATTACTAGTTCTTAATTCTGCAACCAAGTTTTGAAATTCCAATTATTTTAACTTGTAAAATGTAAAGTAAATTTATGAAGAACGAAAAAAAAAAAAACCTCCAAAAAGTGATCAATTATTATAATTATTTTTAAAAAAGCAGATGAAATAAAGATATATCCCAAATGAATGGGAAAATGCCCTAATAATATTAATATTTAAAAAAACTGAAAAAGAGGACTTTAAGTTATTAGAAACTTGTCCAAAACTTTGAGCTCAAATCAATCAAAATAATAAACTAAATTTAAAAGTGCTTTTAATACTGTATTCAAGTATCAAAAGAAGTTACAAAAAAGAACTCATATGTTATTGTTCATTTTGCATTAGAATTATGTATTATTAAAGGATATTTGATTTTATAAACATTTTGTTAGTGATTAAAATTATTAACTGGATCTAGATTAAATTCGGAATAATTTTTTATCAAAGTGTAAAACAGTATTTAAATTATATATTAACATTAATATGATTATACAAAGCAATAAAAGTGAACAAATTGGAAGGAAGCCTTTGAGAAGTGGTCATGAAGAAAAAATGGAAAAAATCAATTTGATGAATAAAATAACAAATGAAACATAAGAGTAAATGAAAAAAGAAGATTGATTGAGAATATTAGAAATAGAAAGAGAAATTGGATTGGATATATATTAAAAAAAAATATAGTTAAAAAAAGTGTTTTGGAGAAAATGGTTAATGGAACAAGACAAAAAGATAGAAAAGATTGACATTGTTGGATAATATGAGATGAACATACATGGAATTACTGGGCAGTGAAAAGAATGGATTGGAAAATGGATGATTGATGATGTGACTATGCTCTGGACCTGTCCATGGAACAGAATACTATTGATGATGATGATGACTTTACAAAAGAATGATTTAATGTTTTTAACAATAACATCAGATTAAAAATTAAAACAATAAAAATAATACAAATTGTATTAATTTATCTAGATTTTGCAGATATAGTTATTACTCCGGATATTTACTTATAAGAATGATCAAACAGAAAACAAGAAAGTAAAACTAGAGATAAATACAAACAAATGTAAAATACTGTTCACTAACTTTTCAAAAACAAGGAATAACTGAAACACAGGCTTATTATATACCTGTGTCTATATATGTAATATATAGGGTATACGAGCACAGACTTTCAGACAACCCATCACTCTCCACTCTATCTATCTTTTCAGCATAAATTTGCTTGAGTGTATCAGTGTTATTAGATAGAGTGGAGAGTGATGTGTTGTCTGAAAGTCTGTGCTCATATACCCTATATAAAAACAAGGAATATAAATTTAATAGTAATAAAATAGATAAATTTATTAATTATAAATAATATGCAAGATTATTATAAAAAATAAAAATATCTACTCAGAAATACAGATAAAGCAATAAAAGTGACATTGGGTAATCTGTGGATCTTAAGCTTGGAGTCTGCTATTCCAACAATGTGACAAACCACAGAGAATAGTCAAATTATTAATACAAATGGAAACTAAATGGATGAAGTTAATCTAGAATTAAATTTGGATGGAATGTGTTTGGTAGAAAAAACTTAATGTAAAAGTATATGTACCTATATATCATTTCTGTAGTGTAATTTTTATTACATCACTCTTGCAATTTAATTGACTATCTATGTATACAAAACAATAATAAAGATACATGTAAGAGATTGTAATCTGGGCAAACTGAAGAGTGCTAGTTCAGCATGAAATGTACACCATGGGGATTGTACATCTTTTTCACATGTCTTTGGTCATAAGTTTATGGTTACACTTCTCCACAAGGTGTTAAAAGTGAATAGAAATCAATCCCTATCTTATGTGAGAGTGGTGTAGTAAAAATTATGCTACAGAAATATTATTCATTAAGTGTTAATAATAGCATACATATTAGTATATGCACAACATTTCAAGTGGTATTATTTTCCTCTCCTGTTGGCCTGACCAGTGACAGTATTATCATGAGAATCAAACTGAACCCTTAGATTCTTGAATAATGAATTTTTAAGTTAATGATCATATTAACTGAGCTATTCTACCAAAGACAAGAGTCAATAGAAATTTTATATATTTTTATTTATGAAGTTCTGAGTGAGTATACATACTGTATGAAAACTATTTATCAACTTTGATTTTAGGAAAAATGGAGAAATCAGGAGAACCTCATAGATAAGTGTATACAATTTTTACTGACAGTTGCTTTTGTCAGGTTATTCAAGAATCTAAGAATTGAAGTTCAATACCTATGCTAGTACTGTTACTGATCAGGCAGCAACAAATGAAGAAAAGAGGAGGAATATATGACTTAGAACATTGTACATATATTAACCTGCACACTATATTACCAACAGTTGAATGTCATTGAAAATTTAAATAAAGTTAAATTTTTCTGAAGACATTCAGTACTTATTATTAGATGAAGGAAATAGTCCATTATGTAAACACAAGAGCAATACAAACTCTTACCCTGAATCAGGGTTCAACACATTTTTCATTCGGAAGAACTATTTTGTTTAAATAACTCCTCTCCCTTTCATAGAAGAGCTGCAAGAAAAAAGGTGAAAAATAGGTTCATGAAAAATATGAATTTCTGAATGGGTGTGGATATATTCAAACATTTATTTTAGTAATAAAACTTAATAGAACCTGTATTTATCATAATGATAATATAAATTCTTTTAAAAATAAACAAATAAAAACAACAACAAAAAAAAAAACAACTTTGATAGTTTGATTTATTCACAAGTTTTTAATATTTAAACATTCATCATATACAATAATTACTATTTCATAACAAGGCTGAATTCACCAAATAATGGTCTAAACTGAATTTTCATCTCCCAGAGTCATCAAAACATTTATTTACAAATTATAAAAGGAAATAAAAAATATGTTTATGATTTATCATGATAAAAAGAGCTGAGAGATTGGAATCAAAGAGTTGCTTCTGGATCACTAACCAGGGCTTGCTGAGGGCCTGCCCTAGAGCAATGCCAGGGGTAATGTCTGTTAGTAATAATAAAAAAATCAAAAGTGAAGACATGAGCAAGAAAACAAACAGATATCATGTATTTGACAGTATTGAAAGAATTAAATGATATCAATGAAATTCTGTCTAAAAGAAATATTGATAGATGAACAATTAAGGTTTGAAATGGAATACTAAGAGATTGTAAATATCTGGAAAGTAAATGTCAGATAGATAGATAAAGAAAGAAAGTTTGCAGAAGATATGAGGAGATAAGATTTTATAGATAAAAGAAATTCGTCTAAATTTGGAAAGTTTTTATATTGAAAATGATCATATATATATATTATATAATTATGCTTATTTTCTTTTTTGATAGAATAAAAATGCTTTAGTCGTTAAAAAAAGTTCAATACAACCATATGTTGAAAAAATGTATTGTTTCGTAATCAAGTATTAAAAGCCCTCTATTTATTAATAATTAAATTATATATATATGTAAATGTGTGTTTAACTAAACTAATGATGTAATAAATATTTTGCAAATATTTTCTTAAGTAGAACGACAATATAAAAATAAAATTGTAAATATAAAAGTTAATCTACCATAAAAGGATTATATTTCTCCCGTTATTTTTTCCTTATCGATTGTTTTATTTGAATGTTAAAATTTATCTTTTTACAGCGTAATATTTATTTTGCTATATATAAAATTTTAATATAGTTTTTTATTTTATAAATCTTGTTTTATTTTATGAATCATTTTTTCCCAATATCCAACTACGTCTGAACAAATTCTATAGTCATTTTCAAGGTTTATAATAATAATAATAATAATGATGATGATTGATGATGATGATACTACTACTATTACTACTACTACTAATATTAATACTACTACTAATAAACAGGCAAAACTCTCTACAACGTATAGAGAGTTTTGCCTGTTTTAATAACAGTTAAGAGCAAGCATAAGAAATGGTGATCATGTGATGTTTATTGGCTTAATGATAATAATAACAACAACAACAATAACAACAGCAACAGCAGCAGCAGTATCAGCAACAATAACAAAGATGATGATGATAATAATAATAATAATAATAATAATAATAATAATAATAATAATAATAATAATAATAATAATAATAATAATAATAATAATAATAATAATAATAATAATAATAATAATAATAATAATAATAATAATAATAATAATAATAATAATAATAATAATAATAATAATAATAATAATAATAATAATAATAATAATAATAATAATAAAAAAAAAAATAAAAAAAAAAAACAAAACAAAATCAATTTCTTTCATTCCTTGAACTGAATAGAATATTTTCAAAAAAGGAAGCACTAGTTTCTATGATGACCAGTTACTTGAACAAAGATATTTTTGTCTCTTCCCTTCATGCTTTTTCACTGTTTGTTGCAGCATGGATGAAAAACATTAAAAAATACAAGGGAAATGTTAATTATCAATAACCAAAAAAAAAGTTTTTGTAATACAGTTTTAGAAAGTTCTCCAAATCATTCACATTTATTGTACTAATAATTCCAATAATGTTTGCTAGTAGATTAATAAGCTTTTAGCATTCTCCTCAAAATTATTCCCATTTAGTATGTTAATAATACTTGTTAGTAACATTATAAAATTCTAGAGTTCTCCTTCTGAATATTCATACTTATCATGTTAAAATAATTACAAATTATTACTTAAGCAGAATAATAGTTAGTAAGTAGATTTTGACTAAAAATTAGACAGCACTGTCTTTCCTCTTAAATTATTATCACTCTGCTAAAGTCACTCATAAATTTAAAATAGAAAAAGTAAATAGCTTTTCTAAATAAAAGTCTATTTTTACTAGTGTTAGTTGTTAAAGTTACTAAAAAATATTTTCTATCATTCAGCATATGAACATGAATAAATATGAATTCATTCTGTATCCTTTGCCTTGTTCTATAGGCAAAACAGTTTGATATTTGGCAAAGTTTTTAACCAAATGCATTTTTATCTTCTGAAATAAATTATTTCTTTCTATTACTGTAGATTCCTAGTTGGCTTGTTTAGCACATGGATAAAGATTATTTTTCTATTCCATATCTAAATGAGTATATAAACTTTTAAAAATATTTTCCAAAGTTTTAAAAGTTATTGTTACTATTTTTGAAAGTCAAAATTTAGACTTAGATTTTAAAAATAAAAGAAATATAGTTCTATTCTTCTGAAAATTTTTTGATTTCACCCCGTTCACACCTGCTCACCTGTATTTACAGAAATGTTTCAATCCATTATTAAGCAATTAACTCAGACACTTGCTAAAATTTACATATTAATTAATTATTTTTGTCTAGTTTTCTAAAATAATTTTATAATGAATATTATTAAATAATATATATTTTTAAATTTTATTAAAATAACATTTTAATATATCTTTTAATAAAAACACTTTTAATTTCAACTTAAATTTTTAATACATAAAAATTATCATTTATGCTACTATAATAATTATTTGAGGTACTTTTATAATTTTAAATAATTTAAAATAATAAATAAAATAGTAATTTTTAATTTGACTGTTAGTAATTACAAAAATATTAATTTTAACTATTACAACTATTTTAAACTTATATTATAAGATTTTAATAATTATTCACTTTTACTTGACATATAAATAATGCATTATATTTCAATTTTATAATTTAAATTAAATCATATGACTAAAGTAACTAATTTAATTTCACTATTATCAAAATAATTTATTTTAACATATTCCATAAATTAAATAATATATTGTAACTAACTATTACATAAAATTTCTATGAAAATAGACTATTATTTACATCCATAGAATAATGTAGCAAATAGAAAGACTATAATATATATATATATATATATATATATATATATATATATATATATATAACCACTACATTTAATATATATATATATATATATATATATATATATTAAATGTAGTGGTTTAAATGTATTTATATGCATATAGATATTATATCAGTTGACGGAATCTCTCTAACCTAATCTGCCATACAAGATGTCACCAGGCTATTGGACCTGGAAAATTTATATAATAGGCAGGTACGCACAAGAGAGGTTACTCTTTTCTCGAACCAAATGCATAAATCACTAGCTCAGTAGAAGCTAAGCTTAAAGTATCACACTGTATATTCAAATTTCTAATTCTGAATTTTAAATATTATTAATAAAATATATAAAATAAGTTACTGCCAAAATTAATTCAATAAAACATTTTATTATAATGCACACATTAAAAGGAAAGATTCTGAAAATTAAATTAACTAAATATATTTGATTTGAATTATATGCACAGATGAAAGCATTTAAATTTAATACAATTTTGAATATTTAAGTAAGTGTGAATATGCTACATAGATTACACATATAACCAACCCAATCTCTTTTAACCTTAGGCTAAAATCTTGCATTTAAACCAATGCTAGCTTACTGATATACTGATGTGACCGATGCAAAATAAAATTATTAGCATAACACAACCATGCTAACAGGAATTTACATTGGTAGCATGATATCATTAGAGAAATATAGAAATATTAATAAACCTCACCAACAGACAGGGAAGATCCACTGCCCATTTGTTGATACAAAAAACGAACTTATTGAAATATATATAGAAGAGATACTCTACAAAAGGGCATAGTGGTCTTTGCCAGCTTACTGTTCCAGTCAGAGCATAAGAAAATCAATAGCATAGGAAATACTCTACAACCATTGACAAACATGATGGCTACACTTTGGCCATACATTCAGGTGGGTATTATGCCCTGTATGCTAATACGGTACAAAGGAATGAGTATCCAATGCACCTACTCAAATTACATTGACATAAAACATCCAAACATCTATCAACCAGCACCAACTTAACTATGAAACAATTAGCCCAAAATTAACACACCTTAAACTAACATAATCTTACAAATTTATGCAGCCATTTACACCCATTTTAAATTATTAATTTAAAAGAAATTATGAGAATGGAAATGATATAAACATATTAAAAAAAAATATAACAAATAATTTAAATTTTAGGCAGATAGAAGATTTCTTTTAAAAATTAAATGTCATTTAAAATTACTACTTGGAAAAGTTTGTTTTATAAAAGTAAAGTTCATTTAAAGCAAAAGTTCATACTTTTCAATGCTATAGATTTATTGAAGTCCATCTTGGTGGTCCTTGAATGTGTCACACAATTCAAAGTTCTTTCCATTTTATATTGTTCTAGGTGGGAACAAGTCTGTTGCTGGCCAGTTTTCCGGGAACTATCATACTTTGGAGAATGCCTCAGTCAAAGCAAATACAGGAAACGTAATTTAATGTGTGATCCCTACATTTTGGAGATCCACAATACACTTATAAATATATTTTAAATAACATGCAATCAGTAAGAGCAATCCAAATCTGAATCTCAACTTCAAAGTTTTATTTTTATATCTTTGTGAATTCTTATCAGCAAATTCCAGGATCAATCTTACTTGGCTTGACTTTTCTCTGTGAACCATAAATTTATTTCCATCATTATTGGTCACCTTTCTTTAGAATGAGAAATGAAAATTTTATCACTAGTACTTTTTTAAATTTATCTCTTATCTGACTTTATGCCCAAGGATCTGGTTGCTATTATATCAATATAAAAAATAATTTCCATTCTAAGATTATAAATAACTAATTAATAGCATTTTTGAAAAATTCTTTTATATTAAAACAATCTTGTTTTTAGATTTTAAACTTTAAAGAATTATATAATTAGTTTGCCATCTGTACATTATATATATTAATTTAAATAAATTATTAAATTCTCTTTTTATATATACATATATTTCTACTTGAGAGTGATTATATATTTTTTCATTTTTATTTGAATGTAATGTAACGGCATATACATATTCTGTTACAATATATATATTTTAAATTTACATAAACATAGCTAAAGTCCTGCATTTGCATGTACACACAAACATGTAAAAGCATGAGAGATCAACACAGACCTAACTATAAGTAATTATAAGTTTACTGGAATTACACAAAAGTAATAATCATTCATCATTACGAATGATCAACAGTCAATCTTGTGACTGGATCTGAAATGGGTCTACTGCAGACCAAGCTAATTATCTAGCTCTTGCAAAAATATGGCAGTGATACAACATAATAATTTGAATGCATATACTTAAGTGCTAACCCATAAGAATATAAATAATCTGGGATACCAAAACATTCTGATCATCATCAATGCCCTGGCCACATAGTACCTTTAATGTGCTGGCCAACTATAAACTTATTTTTTAATAAATACTAACTATATAAAATGTTGTACATGGGCTTTAAAGGATATTCTCTTTGCACTAATCCAGAATCATCATCAGCTGGATGTCCATAGATACTGAATATAACCCTCTTTTTATATAATAGACTATTATGCATAAATCTAGCTCAGGAACAAGAGTTCTATAACTGTTACTGTGAGCAAGAGATATAATCCTAATATCTCATGTTTAAATCTATTCTAGGATGAATTCAATTCACTGGAATAATTTAAACAATAAAATATAAATTTATTAATAATAGTTAGAATGAAATTAAGATCTGCTGAGTATGATATAAAAATAAATCCAGAATTCTGATTTTGATTAATACAAAAAGAAATAAGCTAACACCTTGTGATTTATCAATATATCAATAGGTTTACATAAAACATGTTTATCTTTATCAATGGATCTTTTTTTTTGTAATATTTCAACATTTTCAGTTATTGTCCAGATTTCTTTTTGACAACAGGATAAATATTTAATAAAAGTCTTATAATAATTTATATATTTTTATTTTTGTGTATTTTTTTTGGTTTTCTTTTTTTAAAAAAAAATGTTTATTAGCATTTCTGTGGAGAATCCCGGCATACTCTGTGCATTCATGTGTTCAATAAAATTCCATTATGGAAGGATATTTTTCAGTTCAAATGTCCATTTTATGTGTGTTAGAGGTAAATATCAAGTTCGTGGCTTCAACATGATAATTCCTGTTATATATTACATGGTAAGTAACATATGTGTGTATTTTAGTATTTTAGTAAATAATATTTAAAAAAATTATAATTTAGTGATTGTTTTCTGTGTATTTAAATTAACTTTTTTTTTTGCATGATGGCATAATTTATTTAAGATCAGGAATCAATTTTTTTTTGCTTTAAAATATTGTTTTTAACATCGATTTATATATCATTATACATTTTAAAGTCATCAGTGTGAAAGTCATACAAATTTGTTTTAAAGTACTGTTTTTAATATTATTTTTTATACTTTAAAAAAATCAGTCTTTTTAATATCCATTTATTTATAAAAAATTGTTTTAAAATTGTCTTTTTAATATCCATTTTTTTTCTCAAAATTTGTTTTAAAATGCTGGTTTTAATATTATTTTTTATACTTTTAGTTATTTTTATTAGTCCTACAATACAAAGCCTGTATTAGACTTGCTGTGCCTTTTCACATCTGTATCATCAACCTGCCAATAAATTTGTAAATCTTGAAAAAATATCATATACAAAATCGGTGTATAAGTTACCATTTTTTTGCAAATTTTGCAAAAAATATCATGTATAAGATTCTTGTACATGTTTTTTTGGTCAGAGGACAAGATTACAAATTTATCAGTGGATTGATAAAAATGTGAAAAGGTGCAGCAAGTTTAATACATGCTCTGTGTTGCAAGTCTAATACCAAAGTACCTATTAGAATAACTAACCGTAGGTTTAATGTTTTACATAAAAATGAAGACAAATCAGTTTTTAATTATTTTAATTTACCTGATCCCTCAATTGATTATTTAAGAGTGATTATATTGGAGGATAATTTTTCTTCCACAAGAGAGAAGCAGAATGTACATTTTTTTTATTTTTAAATTTAAGACATTCCATTATTATGGTATGAATATAGACACTATTACATTCTTGAATTACCTACTTTTCTAGGGATTACTTTATTTTATTTGTTTTTTGTTTTGTTTTTTAGAAAACTGTTTTTTAGTATTCTATTTTTTATTGCTTTTATTACTTGCTTTTTCAGTAAAATATGTATAGTGATTTTTTTATATATAATAGTATGTGCATGTTTTTTAATATATATATATAATATATGTATTGTTTTAGGTTTTTGAAAAAAAAAAATTTTTTTGAAAGAGTTTTTTTTTTTTGTAAAAGGTTTTGTGCAATCATTTATATTGTACATATATGTATTAAAATAATTTTTAATTTTGGTTTATAAATTTTTTTTATATTTGTATGGTTTTGTAAAGTTTCATAAATATTTCATAAGAATTTTATAAAACTGTAATTACTGTTTTTTTTTTTTTTTTAAAACAATAAAGTATAAAATATTTACCAGTTAGATGATTGATAAGAATTATTGTGTAAGGAAAAAATGTGTTATAAGAGGAGGAGATTTTGTAAGGAAAGTTTTAAAAAAAAGTTTAAAAAACGATTTACAAAGAAAGAATTTTAACTATAGGAATTAATTTTGTTATCTGATATATGAATGTTTGCAATTTTTAATGTTTAAATTCTGTAAGTAGCCATTTTGCCGTGTTTTCTAATGAAAACCAGTCTGCTGGTTTAAATATTGAAACAGTTTTATAGAGAAGTAATTATGTGGGTTTTTTTATTAGTATTTTTTATATTTCCTTGACTTAGTTCATATATATATATATATATATATATATATATATATATATATTACTGATATTAAATGGAGATGGGCTGGACATATTGCTTAGAAGAGTTGATAATATATAGACAGCTGAAATCTTAAAATGAATTCCAAGAGCTTGTAAATGACTTAAAAGGAGATCACATGTGAAGTGGATGAATGATATAAGGAAGTGTGCTGAGGTGATGTAGAGAAGAGAGGCTAGATATCAGAGAAGATGAATTGAATTTGGAGAGACTTTCATTCTGCAATGTTCAATAGTAGTTAAAAATGATGATGATGATAATGATATAATCAAAATACTCTGGAGTAATCTCTACAATATTCAATATACCAATATAATAGCAACAGCCAGTCTATGGAAACGTACATGGATCTTGAGGTGCATTCAAATGGTTTATGGCTCAAGAATTCATAAGAAGTTTGAACATGAGAAATGACAGCTAGGCTAGATTCCATAGATCTTGAGCTCAGTGTTCACTGTTCTATGATTACATCAAACAACTCACACACACACACATATATATATTATAACGGGATGATCCTTTTCAGAAATCGAGGAAGTCGCATCTAACTATAGTCAGACTTTGAGTCTTCTTATAGAATGCCATGGATGATGTTATTTAAAATATAATCCAATTCACTCCTCTATTAATAACCTTGTTACTCTCGGAATTCGTGCTCAGAGTAGAAATTTGCAATTGACTCTCTTCAGGCATTTCCATAAATATCCCATAGTAATAATAAATTTAATATAAGCTATATATAACTTCTTTATAAATATTAAATTACTAAGTTGATTTAACATATATATGCATGAGTATGTATATTTATAAATATTGGTTTTATAAAAGGACTAAATAAAATAAACAAACGAGACCTGTTTAATTTTGAAATCAAGTTTAACACATTTTAATCAGTAATAAAAAACAAAATATTATCACATAAAAACATTAAAATTTAGAATTATAATCTGTGCTTATATACACTAATAAATTATTTAATATTCAAAAAAAAAATAATGTAATCATTTACATATATATATAATTTAAAATCATGCGTATAATAAATACACATGACACATTATAAATCTACGTATTGTGTCATTAAAATAATTCAGTGTGTGTTGTATGTTTATATACGATAACATCCATTCACACTAGATTAATAATAGAATGTATTCTGATATTAGTTATGTATGCTTAAAAATATATTATGTTAATTGTCATGTAAGATTCAATTTGGAATATAATAAAATGTACTTCCAAATTGAAATAATTTAAAAACATTTACCTTAGTCAGCTGTCATTTCCATCAGAGTATATATCAAAATATCAATATCTAAATTTTATTAAATAAAATTAAAAAAAATAAAGTGTTCATCTTATCAGTTCCCCACTTTAATATACAAAGTAATTTTTCTAAGTAAATATAATTATCCACAAAGGAAATAAAGTTTAAGAGTTCTTAAATTATACAATGAAGTAATCCAAGATGAGAAAGAATGTGGTTTTATATCCCTCCTTAGACGAAATAAAATGATGATGAATGTTGAAACATAAAGTTCATTGATCATCCTTCGAAGAGGCAATCCAAATATTCATTCTTTAAATATTTATGTAGTAAAATATTTAACATCTTCTTCAATATAATACTCCAATATTAAAGCAGCTTTTTAAATGAGAATTACGACATTATATTTTAGGCATTGATTAAGTAGGAATAAATTTACATGTTCAGGTTTAAAACATCAGTAGAAATCTCTGGCATAAATTATCTAGTCAAAAACATCTTTATAAATCTTTGTCTTCTTAAATTTATATTTTGAAAGCTCATTTCGAAGACGTTGATAACTTTTATAACCTTGTTAAATTCACTGATTATTTTTTTATAGTTCTTTATAATATTCAAAGGCAGTAAATTAATTACTTGAAGCAGGTTTTAAAATATTGAATCTTCTTTTTTTTAATTTTTCTTAAATGTGTTCTAAATTCGAACACATTTAAATTTACAAACGTAGTTCTTGCCTTGATAACTAAATAGAAGATTATTGTTATAACAATATTAGTTCGTTTTTATACTGGATTAATTTCAGCAAGCATATCACATAATCATGTGCACGCTCTCTATTGTTTAACATATACAATTTGTAATTAACCCCAAACGTTTATTTCCTTTGTTTCAACTGATAAAAATGCAATGTTGACTTAAGGCTTTGTCAAATGTCAAGTTTTATATTAACAAAAAAAAATACTATTAGTTAGAAACATTTTATTTATGTGTGTGTATAAATAAACTAGAATTATTCATTTTTAGAATTATTCTTTTAATACTAACTAGTCTATATATATATAGCTGATACATGAAAAGCTTAAGATAGGTGTAAGTTATTTATATCTGTTGATTCGATATAGGCACAGTTAAATTCACAAAGAAACACAAATTGTTTTAGGTGAGGCTCATATGGTACTCTCACAATATATATATATTAAATTAAATTTTGCAAAAAGTTATGATTCACAAATATAAATCATATGATAATATTCCATATTTATCAGCACTATAAATCTTCAGTTTGTTGTCAAGACAGCTGCAAATAAAAGGTCAAAATCCATGCTTTGCTTTGGTCAAAGTTATTAATATAGATAATAGAGTTGATATTCTGATTGTAACTGATTAAGAATTTTAAATTCATAGAAGTTTAAATATAACTTGTTTTGAAAATAAACTGATAAATAGTTATTTTTAATACTTTCAAACCCCACTAAACTTAATTATGTAGATAAAAAGTTGATTTTACAGATATAAATCACATGATGAATCTTCAATCTGTTGTCAAGACAACTTCTATGAATAAAAGGCCAAAATACATCTTTCATTTTGGTCAAAGTTATTAATATTGACAATAGAATTGACACTGATTGTAACAGATTGAGAATTTTAAATTCAAAAAAGTTTAAATGTAACATGTTTTGAAAGTATACCAATAAATAGTCATTTTTAATATTTTCAACCTCACTAAACTTAATTACTATGTAGATAATAAATTTAATTTCATAGATATGTCACATGATAATAACCCATATAACACTAACCTATTAATGCATGTGAAGATTAATTTCCCTCCATGAGATTACAATGCTATATGAAATATAAAAATTCACTTTTCCACTATAGTCTAAGATATTAATATAGACAAAAATTTGATACTCGATTGTAACAGATTTTAAATTCAAAGAAGTTTGAAAAAAAATCCCATTAAATGAGAAAATATAATCTGTTTTGAGATCACTCTAATAAATAGCCACTTTTAATACTTTCAAACCACACTAAACTTTTTCTAATAATAATTAAGTTTAGCAGGATTAAAAGTATTCAAAATGAATATTTATTAATTTACTTTCTGAACAGGATTTTATTTAAACTTTTTTGCATTTAAAATTCTCAATAAAATCAAAGTATTAATTCTCTCTGTTCCATATTAATATCTCAGAACAAAATGAAATATAGATTTCTATTTTTTCATTAATACATGTTGCAGATTCCAGAGTTGATAAGAGTAGGCCATTATTATATGACATACATATAAAAAAGTGTGTTAATATAAAATTTTCAGCAGACTTTGTAGATATAAATATTGCAAGCTTAATGAGATTTTATCCATATATTGTTTTAATTAAGGTTTACCCAGAATGCAATCAACCAATTAAAACTGGATCAGAAAACTGACATCATGTTATTTGTAAAATACTACTGCAGAGTGATTTGATTTTAGTTTTTGGTCCATATTTTAGTTTGCTGATTGCTCAATAAATTACATTGGGCTGAAGTTTTTTTAAAAAATTTCTTAAAACTCTTGTCTTTTAAATTAATCTTGTGTTAAGATTTGTAGATGTTCCTACTGTCATTTTTCAAGCATGTGGTCTTAAGGTTATATATATTACTAAACATGTATTAAGTACACACATCTATTTATGAATTAAAAATGTTAATTTTAATGCATATGTACACACCCACCTTATACAAATCTACACACACATATATACCCACTAATTTTAAAATGACAAGACAATAGTTACTTGCGTAAATATTTTGAATATTCATCTTTTTTTGATTAGATTTTATGTAGTTAGTTTCATCTTTAATGTGATATGGAGATTTAATATTTTGTTGACAATCAGTTTTGTAGCCATTTGTTAAATAGTGAACACAAACAGTGAGTCATAGTGAAAAGATATGTTATCTGCAACTCCATCTCTGAATCAATGCATATGTTACTTAGTGGCTAGTTTAGTTTTATACGCCACAAAATTTTTGGTATACTAGTATATCTGGAAGATGGATTACAACATAAATTGTGACACTGTCTTTTGTACCTTCATGGATGATCGTCAATGCTTTCCCTGCTATCACAAATTTTTGAAAACCATTTGAAAGCATACTTGCAACTCATAACTTCATCATTTCAAATGTTTCAGTAGCAGTTTTGCCCAATTTAAACCAAATTTAATATTACTACTCTTTCTTATTGCATTTCCAAAGGTATACCATATAATATTAAATCATTCATGCACTTTACTACTATTACACAATGCTTTATTTACCACCCTATTTTACAGTTTACAGTTTTTATTGCCCCTGCAATATTAGTTCTGAAGAAAAATGCAGGGGCAATTGAAACTGTAAATTGTAAAAGAGGATGGTAAGTAAAGCATTGTGTAACAGTGGTAAAGTGCATGGATGGTTTAATATTATATTGTCAAATTTAATATTAGCATAATGTTCTGTCATTTACTATTATACTTTATGCTGCAATTCCTAATCCAGATGCACCAACATTTTAAAATTTTTATGGAAAATGGTTGAACAGCCACTATATAGCACCTGCTAATCTAGATATAGGGATACAGACAGCTTGGAGATGAGAACTAGTCACCTATTGCCTTTACATCAGTAACAAACTCTCCATACAGTAGCGCCACCCAGTGCATGCTTTAGTTATTAATGAATGCAAGAAGGTTTGTGCATAAAATAGCTATCCTGTGTATACTCATCCAATATTTTCAGACTAGTTTCTAGCTTGTGATTTTCATCAGTGAGGTGTCTTGGATCTGACAGCACTGCACTTAAATGTCAGGATTTATTACAACCCTCCTGAAACCACCTTTTACCTATTTGGTTAACTATAATGCTAGGATCCCAAGATGAAAACATCATGATGTTTCTCCAGTTCAGCATATATATATTTTGGTGTCCTTGGTTTATTAAAAACCACAGTCATCATCATCTTAGTGGCAGAATTGGTATAAAGCCACTAAAACATCACATGATGAAAGCCACAATCTAGAAACTAGTCTGGGAATATTAGATGAGTAGGCCCTAAATAGGTATTTTATGCACAAATCTTTTTGTATCCATTGATGACTAAGGCTTCAACAGGGTGGCACTACTGTATGGAGAGTTTGCTGTTTTAACTTTGTGTAAGCATAGGAAATGGTGATAACGTAATAGTTTTGTGGTTCTATCAACTTCGCACTGAGACTCAATGTGTAATACTGATTTATCAACTCTTTTATTAATTACTCTTACTTTGTTCTTTTTCTTTTAAAATTTTTTATGTGTATCCAAGGAAGACAACAGCAACATCAAAAGAAACTTTTTTTGTTCTAAAATCTTTTCCAGTTTTATTTATTTATTTTTAAAAAAATATTTATCAATATTATAGTTTTTCAATTTTTTATGTTTTTTAATATTATAATATTTCACTGTATAATTCTAATAGTAATCAATAACAGAATAATTCTTTCCTATTATAGTAGTATAATGAGAATTGATTGAACATATATGTACAAACACAAATAAAAACAATTTTAAATCTTCACAAGTCTGCAGTATTCCAAACAACCGTTATTATCTGGAACAATATTTTTGGTAATAAATCATACCGCAATGACAGATTTCAAGCAACACACATCGAAATACCTAAATTACCTTTCAGTTGCAAACATTTGTTGCCAATGACGAATTACTGTCTATCATTTATAATTAATTTTATTTACAATAAAATAGGGAAAATTAAACTATTCTTTTCTCTATTCGAACAGAGCTAAAATATAAAATATACTATTAAATTCTTTAAAGTAAATGGATTACGTACACACACAAATATAGTCTACTTTTCATCTTTAATAAAAGCTAAAACAGTCCTTGCTTAATCCACTAAAAGAACACAAGTTTCTCTAACGGCAGTTAATAGATAAATAGTAAAAAAAAAGAACGGATTATTTACCAGGTTATTCAAATTCCAGGTGACACAATTAGACGTTGCTTATTAATTGTTTGATGTTTATGTGAAAATAGTTAGATACCCGTTTACTGATCATGACTGAATGGTTTGTTGTATTGGCTATGATTCGTCTACCTGAAAAATATTCGGATTAAACTTTAAAATAATCCTAAGTCTACCTGGTCTTCATCTGAATCCAGTTCGTAGGATAAAATACATGGATGTAGCACTATTATGCTTAAAACCTGCTGTACATATTGTAACAAAATGAAGTTTGGATCATATATCATTTACAATGCAAATGGCTATCTTTATACTTCAATATCAGCAGAATATCATGACACCCAATTGCTAAAAGAGATGTGTCTAAGAATACACACCATGAATTCCAGTAAAAATAATTGAGATAGGCAAAAACATTTATTTTTCAACCTAATGTACAGATATACTGTTTCTTTCATTTAACCATTTTACAAGACTTTTATAAATATTAGCAAAGAGAACTCTCTCAGATACTTGATATCCCTGATCCAACACTTTTATCAAATTTGATGAGAATTTGATGTAATAAACACTTGTTTCATAAACATAAAGATTTTTATGATTTAGTGCAGTGGAAGTTTAAGATCTTGGATTGATATGAGTTTTAGCATTTCCAGCACTTGAACTTCTTGTGAACTTCAAACAATAAAGTGTTTCAATTATTTTGTAAGCAGAAAACATTAAAAAAATTATTTCTTCTGAAAATAATTTTCTTTATAAAATATGACTCTAGCTCATTCTGATTTATAAAATTAATGATTTTTAAATATTTAATATAGCAAATAAAGAGGAATTCCCTATGAATTTTGTACTGTGGTAGTTTATAAATCAGAAGTCAGTGATCACATACCATTTTATCTCATAAATATTTCTGCTTTGTATATTTACTAGCTGTCTTTGCAACTTCACTCGTGTTAGTAGAAAATTTACAATTTTTTTAAAAAAATGAAGTCACATAAGGTAAAAACCCAAAAATAAAAAATAAAAAAATCATGCAAGATTCATCAAGATTGATGCAATATTTATTAAGTTAAGTAACAAATAAACAAACAAATTTTCAAATGTATATATATATAAAACAGAATAATAAGTAATGTTTAGGTGCTTAAAATAGCAGATAAGAGATTTCCCTGTCAGTCTTGTTTTATCATAGTTTATAATTCAGAAGTCAGCTATCACACATGTATAATTATAATGTTAAGATCATCATTTAAATAGTAATGGCTGTCATAGTAAATGGCCAACACTCCCATTTTAGCTTTTAATAGTATATATAATAAAAGTGCATCCACTCTTGGACTGTCTTTATAACAAAAAAGAACTTAATAAAAATGCAGATGTGTAAATGCTAAGTGGGAATGTATGTTAAATTTGCTACAGCATAATTTCCTATATAAAAGATGATTTTAAATATCATATATATATATATGCAGTTGTGAATTCTTTTAATTACACACACGCATATATATATAAGAAATGAAGTCATATGTCACATGACCTAATTTAACAAGCTTGTATTACAAATGTTATATAATGAGCTATTTGCAAGCTCATTATATAACATTTGCAATACAAGCTTGTTAAATTAGGTCATGTGACTTGTGACTTGATTTTTTTTGTAATTTTATTTTTTGCTATTAAGGCTTTGGTGATTTTATATTGCTAAAGCTATTAATATATCATGTATCTGAACTTCCGTTGATTCCCATATGGCTATTTAAGTTAGATAGTTGGATTGAAAGATATATGGATATCAGAAAATATCAGATTTTTTACTTAATAGTTATCCATTTGATAAAGTATTGGACTTGGCTTAGTATTTTAAATCTAATGCTTGAATATTCCTAGCACCTCACTGAGGAAGCCAGTATCAGAAACCGGTATGAGGTTGAGGATATTTTGAAAAGATTGTTAAGAGCTATTTTCAAGCTCATTATATAATATATATTATCTTATTTTATAAACAGCTTAGTAAATGTTTCTTCCACATATATTTATAAACAATCTATTAATGCTGATAACAATACATTATTTTTACTTTGATTTATTAACAAACTAATTGTCTTCTGCTACTAATTGTACAACATTAAAGTCAACAAGTCAGTTGTTGTTTAACAGAGACTATTTAAAAATAGTGCTATATAAATTCAAATACTATCTAAGCACTTTTGACTCTTATGTGGCCCCATCAAATACTAAAGATCTTATTCAATAAATATGTGAAAAAACTAGTGTTAAAAATCAGAAACAACTAATTGGAAAACTAGTCTGTTTAGCATTAATTGCATATTGTGATCTTTTGATTAAATAATGATTCTTTAATTTTAGGTTTCTTATCATGCAGATCCTACAGTAATATATTAAGTCTTTGGGAAATGCAAATATGATCAGTTACACTTAGGTATAAATAAAGTGTTGAGTAAACTGTTTGATCCCCCATTGCTTTTTTATACACATAATTATGCTGTTGTAAATGATATTTCATATTACTCTTCATTTTTCCAATATACACAGACTGCTCCCTGGATCCAACAACTAATAGAATATATAACATAGCACTTATTGGGATTATCTGCATTACCTTTAGTATTATTCAACATTCTATTAAGACTTAACTGAGTTTGCCAAACTATTCTAAAATCCTGACTTACAATTTTTATTTACATATTTTGTGTACTAGGTATGTATGTCACAAAAATCCATTTTCATTGTCCTTATTTAACATAACATTATATTCTAATATAATTCTACAAATTATATTATTCCCATATCCAATATTTATCAAATCCTGAGTGTATTTGTTAATATTATCTTTCCATTCAGATTCATGAATACATAAACATTGATTATGATGTAAAAGTAACTTCAATTCATCATCATATGAAATATAAATGCATAAGACATGTGATAAATAAAACCTCTAACATTTATATGTTTAATTATCATTTTATATATAAAACTTTTATTCATATATGGTGCATTAAATCTAAATACTTAATTGCTGAATTATTTTCTACCTCCATAGTCCATGTTAAATCATAAACATTTTGTAAACCATTTAAAATCTTATAATTACAGAATTTTATCCATATACTAACACATCATCAACACACCTACAATAAATTATGTTATTGTTTTTTTATTAAAATGAATTGAACAATACAATGCTCAATCTTATCAAGCAAATGTCTACTCACTAAGTAACTATTCTTTATAAATATATGCTCAAATCTTGGAGAAATAATGAGAATCCCTTGGGGAACCATATTAATATATTTATAGACCATGTTTGCATAACATTTAAACAGTATATAGAAAACACATCACTATTTTTGATAGAGAAATGTCTAAAAAAATTAAAAGAAGTTGGTGGAAAATATTAACCTAATACCTATTGTTTAAAATATTTAATTAAAATGATAGGGTAGTCATGTAAGACGTGTAGCACTACCATAGGGTAGTCATGTAAGATGTGTAGCACTACTATTCTGTTGTTTTTATATCTTTATTAATATGGAAAATAACTTGTGTACAAGCAGTGCTTAAAGCCTAATATAAATTTGGTTGTTCAAGTAGACTAAAGTTGTGTGGATGCATAAAGAGTAATGCTTAAGGTAAACAAACAATAACCACATATATTTATATACTGGACTATTTCCATCATCTAATATTAAGGATTGAATATCTTTAGAAAAAAATAATTTTATTTAAATTTTCCAAGTAGATTCAACTGTTAGCAATAGCACATAGGTTAGCATATGCACAGTGTTCTGAGAGGTATATTCTCCTCTCTTCTTCAGGTGTTACTGGCCTGATCAGTGATAGCACTAGCATGGAAATTGAACCTGGACCAATAGATTCTTAAATATTAATTTTTAAGGTAACACTCTAACCAATGTAAATTTTTCTAAAGACATTCAATACTTAATATTAGATGTTGAAAATAGTCCAACATATAAATGCAAGTAAAACATGAACATCATGAACCTTCAAGAATATCCACATATTTTTCTATGCACTTTGCACAATGCAATTACAATACTTTATTATTTCACTCTTCCAAAAATAGCTAAAAATTTTGACTATATATCAGTCTTTCTCAGAGCTGCTAACTGATGCAAAATTATATAAGTACAAAATTGTCATGCATATAAAAAACTACAAAAACTTAAATTAAAATAATTTAAAATAATCATAATATGGATGCTTATATTAAGATAGTTCCAACACCATGTTCCACATTTGAGAAAAGATACTCTGGCTGACAAATTTTTTATGATTGTCCAATTTATACCATGGTTATTATTTGGAAAAAAAATGTGATGATTTACCTGGCTGTAAGTCATGATTTCAACCATTCATTATTAAATTCTTGTGATTATGATGTCATTTCTGCATTATAGCAATTATGACAGATCGTAGCCTTTTAAAATGACAGTTTAGCCATGTATTTTTTGTCAGTAAAGATAATAACATTTTAGGAGACTGAAGTGGTCAGCCAAATAATGATTCTCTGAAAAGATTTGTTCTGTTGTATTTTGATTACAACATTGTTTTAGTGTTTATCAGTCCCTCTGTGGGCTTCAGTAACCACCAGGGTTTTAGATGTAGCAAAATGCCTATTTTAAAAACTTTCAAAGTCATTTATTTTATAACTAATTTTATTAAAACAGGCAAAACTCTCCATACCATAGTGCCACTCAGTGCAAGCCAGAGTAATCAATGGATGCAAGAAGTCATGTGCATAAAATCCTTATCTAGTGCCTATTCATCCAATATCCCCAGACTAGTTTCTAGCTTGTGGCCTTCATCAGTGAGCAACCTTGGATTTGGGAGCAGAAACTAGTCTGGGGATATTGAATCGGTAGGCACCAGATAGGGATTTTATGCACAAGTCTTCTAGCATCCATTGATTACTCTGACTTTCACTGAGTGGCACTACTCTATGGAGAGTTTTGCCTGTTTTAATAACAGTTATGAGCAAGCATAAGAAATTATTATGTGATGTTTAGTGGTTTAGATAATTTTGTAACAAATCTGCTTACTAAGGTTCTAAACAAGATAATTGTTAACCACAGATTGGTGCAAATAATTAATGATTAGTAGATAAATGAATAAATATTAAAATATGTAAGTATATATTTATCAATATTATGTATATAATGCAGTAATATACAGCATTTTTTAACATTATATGTAATTTCTGTTATTATTGGACATTGTTCATAAAGTTTTTAGAACTCCTGGCTTATTATATTATCAGTCCAATATAAGATAATAAAAATAATTATAAACAGCAACTGATAAGTGATGGTGATCATTCCAACTCCAAAAACAAAATAATAAAAAAGAGAAGAAAAGAGAAACTTCTCTAAAAGTGAATTCTGCAATAATTTAAGAAAAGAAAGTAAAAAAACCTATTCTAGAAAGGAGTTTTGTGATGACAATACAAACCAATCTGTAAAACACAAATACATCCAAATATAGAACATGCTGGTGTACTTTTCTGTTAACTTGATATTTTATGAGTCTGTCTTTTAATTTCTTCACCAGGACATTTTTTATTCTGAAAAACATAACACCAAAACTAATTGTAATTCTCACTGCATTCTATATTTTTCCAATGAAAACAACTGACATTGTACTTCCTTTGAATGTCTTTGAGATAATCCTTGTAATGTAGATAGGTCTACATCTCCCATAAAATCAATGCTTAAGTTCTCCATAAATTATTTTTAGCTCTTTCAGATTTGCATAGGCAAAAGCAGATCTAGCAAATTTCCAGAGATAAAATCCATTATAGTTCAGATCCTCATTTCTATAGTACTTATTGTAAATTTTATAAGAGAGATTATTCCCTATTCATTTTTAATGACAATGAAAAAAGAATTTTAAAATATTTAAAATATAGTAATAATATAGTGGTTTTTTTGGTGTTGGAATGATCACATTCGTTTATGAGCTGCTGTTTATTATTATTTTATATTGGACTTGCAATGCAATAGTTGATTGATCAAAACCCAAAATTACATATAATATTGGGAAAAATGCTGTATATTATTGTAAAATAAATATGTGCCTTAAAATTCTTCACTTAGCAGATATTAAAAATGAATCAGAAATAAATTATTCCATGCAAGTTAGGCTATGCTGTATATAAATAAAGCTGCATTTTTGTCTGCTGTATAGAGACTTTTACACATGTTTGGAAACTTGCTATATCTGTTAATTCTTATATTGATATGAGACTGCTAATGCAAATGCCATTTTACATTAACATAGCAATCTAGTAAGTACAGGGATTCTGAAAAAAATGCATATATTTAAGCATCTAACACATTTTAAAATTGTTTGTTTCTTATGAATATAAAAACAATTACTATGCCTTTGATTTGGGGTTTAGATCTGGATCAAGTTTTCTTTAGATATCTGAGTCATAGACATCCCAGATAATTACATAACGTTGGTCAGTAAATGGGTGTTTAGCTTCCAGTTATTCTTAATGGAGAAAATAAAACAAGAATGAGAAATTGCTTGAACTTTCAACTGGCAGCTAATAAGCTTGTTGTATGCTGCTTTTTTCTTTTCCACATCTCTTAGAAGGATTGTGAGAGTCATTTTTGCATAGCAGTGGACTATTTACTAAAAGTGATGTGATAGCATATTTTTTTATAAACAAAAAAAGGTTGAATAATAAAATCTATCAACTGATTTGTTTCAATGTGAATCACCAGTTGCATGTTTCTCCTATTAATGAGGATTTTAATGGATGTAATGATGTTACTCTTTATTTTTGGCCATTGATCATATATTCTCCAAACTAACCTAATCAAATAAAGCAGTTAAGTTTGCCATTAAGTGTTTATTTATAATGTTAATAAAAACCCATTCAGGGAATAAACAAAACCAAATACATTACTAAGATAATTTACAAGCAAGAATCCCAAGGAATCATTTAAATAAATTTGTAAATACACTATTTTTTGTTATATTAATGCCAATATATTTTGTTGCATAAAAACTGATCTTTTATCTGACTGTTATATAGTAATAAATCAAGCATTGATATTCAAAAAACTGAATTAGCAGTGATTTTGTTTTTACATTAATCAAGCCAGTTTAATTTAAAAATAGATTAAAATTGATATAACAGGAAGTGGGCATTGATTGCAAGTTCATTTAAATGGTTCCTCAAAAATCTTACATGAAATTAGATTTGTTTGTTCCATGAGTGGTATTACATATTTGATAAACCATAAAATTATTTATGTCTTCATTAAAGTCATTAAAATGTTTAGCAAAGAATAAATTTAATGGATAGATGAGTAAACAAAAATGAGTAAAATACATAAAGAGATTTATTTACAAAATTTAATTAAATATTTTAAAAATTATCCATATTGTATTTTACAAAGGTTTGTCAAATGTTGGTGGCCAAGTGGTCAGCACAGCTGCCTTACACGCAGTTGTCTCTGGTTCATGGGTTCACTTCCTGGCCAATGTTTTGACACATGAAAAAAAAAAGGTTTCATTAACCTCAACTTCTAGACATGCACTCTGAAATAAATCTGAAGAGTAAATAACTAATATATCACATGATCACCATTACTTTATGCTTACACAAGTTGTTAAAACAGTAGCAATTTTTTCACACAATAGTGCCACCTAGTGTAAACTCTAGTAATCAATCAATGCTAGAAGGTTTCACTAGATGGCACTGTATAGGGATTTAATATGAAGGTTTTTAAAACTGAAAAAATTCAAAAAGTGCACACTCTTAACATTTACAAGGTGTCACTTTCTAATTTGCAAATATAGACCACAGACATAAATGGATTAAAAATATTAACATTATTTATTTCTGCAACATTTTTTTTCTTATAAATATTAATTAATTAATTTTTTAAAACTGAATACAGAAACTTAGCTATTTATATTCCTACACAATTAACAATACAGGCATATAGACGATAACATTAGTTACCTACTGCAGTTTTTTGACTGGTTGTGAGATAAATAGTTGTATGCATATATGTGTGTACATAATTAGTTCATACAAAAGATATTCAATCATTCTAGAAATAATGAAATGCAAATTAAGCAAAAATATGCAATTTGCAAATTAATGAGGATATTCCTAATTTTCATAGGGATAATAAAAAAATGATTATGCAAATTAGCAGAACTATCAAAAATATCAGCAAAAATTTAATGCTGGAGAAGCCAAATGCAGTCATAACTGGTTCAACTGAGTTAGAGATAGAGATGATTACAAAAGCTGAAGGAAACATTATAGAGAACAGCTAACAAAAAAATTTATCAGACTGAAAGGAAGAACATTTAATAAAATACAGTATCAGATTTTAATTTTTTGAAAACTTTCCATATAAAATTATGACTGATTTAATTTATGGAATTCAACCAGCAAGCCATTAGTTGAATACATTAACTAATTAATAATATATATATATTGTGACAGAATGGGTTCGAACCCAGTCACAAATAAAATTATTTAATCAGTAAACATATGTAGACTTAGATATATATAATATTTAATTTTGTTTATTACGTGGTGGTGGTTACAAATACATAAACACAGGGGAAGGGACTCTGTCATTTTTAAATGATATATATATGTGCATGTGAAAAATGCATGTATGAATGAATTAAGTAGTGAAAAAAGAGAAATGAGATTTTGTTTCACGCTTTAAAAACTAGAGGTTTCCGGCAGAATAAGATTCTATTTTCTGTTATATTACAATAGAAGCTACGACACGAGTTTTCACACGTCTAACAGATCTGGTTAGTCCACATTGAAAATTGGAAGTGAGATAAAAAAGAAGCTTCTAGAACAAATGGAGGGGGCTATAAAAGTGGGCCACCCAGAATGCATTGGATCTTTTTCTGGCAGAGCTACAACAGTGAACAATTAAATGGTTTTTAATATTTAACTTATATATAATGGCGATTTCAAAAGAAATGTCGGGGTAAGAAAAGCCACATTGGATTCAAACCCCTAATTCCAACCTGCTGCAACTGCCTCAACTAATAAAACCATGATGCCTTGAAACAACACATAATTCCAGCATGGAATCAAATGAACCTCATCGGCCAATGGACAGGAATCTCAAATCGTTACCTTGAATTGCCTAATTTACCTGTGGTACAGAACTCTGTAATAGATAGATAAATCTGCTTTTACTACTTCCTGGGAAGAGTCCGGTAAAGAACTTTAATTAATGATTTTATTTTGCTTTGTGAAAAGGAAATTCTTGTGTTTTTTTCTTACTATCATAAGTGGAGGTGACGTATGAACTAATTAATAAGGTTTCCTTAAAGCCTCATTCCATTGCGGACATTATCAAGTAATCAGTGTCAGAAGTCATGTGATACAAACTTTTTCGTAGTATTGACTTTCACTACTTCAGTTGCATATGAGAGATTTATTATGAAAAAAATGACGTATGTGTGCAATTTAAAAATGACAGTAATAAATACATTTTTTTATAATATTAAATAAATATACAAAGAGGTAGAGTGGAATTAGTTATTTATTTATAGATCCATTTATCTAGTTGTTTTTTTATGTTTAAAAAAAAAGAAAAGATATCTTAACTCCATTTGTAGCTACACCCAGCGGTGATGCCACCTGGCTATGAGACTGAGCTAGCTGATGACCAAAACCTCTCTCACATTACATAAATAGTATTCTTGTTGGTAATATATCCACTTTGTGTAATTCTTATATTCATATAGGATTGGTGCTTGGTGTCCTTCGTATGACCATAAATACACGTTGGGGATATATTACAGTTGCGAGAATAAATCCATAAGTTTGGAATAATAATATTTTGGGTCAAAACCACTTAATTAAATAAAAATACATAGGCACATATATTGATACATCATATATACATATTCAGTAGAGTACACCTGTCTAGTGAAAGGTATGGGTTTTGTTATAATGGCATCCCAACTAAGGGCTTCGAAGAGAAGTAGAGGGAATAGGGAGAGTTATGAGAGATCAGAAATACATTAATAAAGTGAAAAGTTTTATATTTTGTTGAAGAAAGGGTTGTTTAGATATATAATTCAAATGAAGCATTAAATAAATCGAAGGATGTTAATTTTTTAAATGTATATCTATTAAGAAATAACCAGTTTTGTCAGTTCATAGCTGTACAGTAGGTCAAACATACGCAATCTATTATTTTTAATTTCTTTGTCTAATTTGATGAGGTTTCGAGAAGTAAAGTGGCTAACAGGAAGGCAGTGCAGGGTGCTGGGATGGAGTAGTGGGTCCGAGGCTTTAATCAAAGATAAAATAAAATAAAAGAATTTTTATGAAAACAAGGGCACAAAATAAAATGGAAAAAGAAGAACAGGTAAATATTTTGAAGCGAATTTTGAGAAAGCTTGAAGGTTTAGAATTAAGATTCAGAGAAATAGAAAAGAAAATAGACAGATTAGAACAGAAAGTGGGAATCAAAGACGAAAATGATTTGGGGGAAACAAGAAGGTGAAAAGTCAGATATGGAGAGTGGAGATGAACAGAAGCAAAGTGCTCAAGAA
The DNA here is from genome assembly GCA_028023455.1 of Epiperipatus broadwayi. Classification (NCBI taxonomy): domain Eukaryota; kingdom Metazoa; phylum Onychophora; class Udeonychophora; order Euonychophora; family Peripatidae; genus Epiperipatus; species Epiperipatus broadwayi. Next base: position 5,920,464 of record JAQFVV010006264.1, on the reverse strand, counting down.
AAACCCTCAGGAAAACTAGCAGCAGTAATAAGTCACATGATGGTGGAAGGGAGTATGAACCAATTCCTAAAATTTCGTCCATTTACAGGTAGGATGGGGGAAGCACCAGTCAAGCATCTACGTAGCCTAGAAAAGTATTTCAATATAAATCCCATGGCAGAAGAAAGTAGGACAATTATCACATGCGGCAACCTCACAGACAATGCCCAGTCATGGGATGCGCTTGGTCGACAGACAGCTACTTTTGAAGACTATTGAAAAGAAGTGAGAGAGGCCTTTTGGTCTGGGGATAAGCAGGAGTTAATGTGCTATCACATTATGCAAGAAAAGTTTAAAGAAGGGTGCAATGATAGCTATTCACAATTTTTCATAAACAGATGGCCAGACTGCGGACATTGGATGCGTGCAACATGACAGAGAGTCATATACTCCCCATTATAAGACACAGTATGCCCATGAGAGTAGAACAGATGATCTTGGGGGCAAGGAAAGCATCACTGGGAGAGATTGCGGAGCTGCTCAATGCCATTGACATGAGCTCATATGACTATGGCGGGCATCATGAAGCAGTAAAAGAGGATGAAAGAGGGTGGAGAATGGGAGTGGATACCTTTTCAAAATGGAGAGAAACACCTGAAGAGAAGAGACTACTGGAGAAGCTGAACTTCAGACCAGGAAAAGAAGCAGAGGGACATTTGAGGCAAAATAGATAAGTGTTATATGAAAGGAGCCATTAAAATACAGAAATGTATTTGAAGGCTTTTGGAGGAAGAGGTATTGTGACAGAATGGGTTCGAACCCAGTCACAAATAAAATTATTTAATCAGTAAACATATGTAGACATAGATATATATATATATAATATTTAATTTTGTTTATTATGTGGTGGTTACAAATACATAAACGCGGGGGGAGGGAATCTTCATTTTTAAATGATATATATGTGCATGTGACAAATGCGTATATGAATGAATTAAGTAGTGAAAAGAGAGAAATGAGATTTTGTTTCACGCTTTAAAAACTAGAGGTTTCCAGCAGAATGACATTCTATTTTCTGTTATATTACAATAGAAGCTATGACACGAGTTTTTACGTCTAACAGATCTGGTTAGTCCATATTGAAAATCGGAAGTAAAATAAAAAAGAAGCTTCTAGAACAAATGGAGGGGGCTATAAAAGCGAGCCACCCAGAATGCATTGGATCTTTTTCCAGCAGAGCTACAACAGTGAACACCTAAACGGTTTTTAATATTTAACTTTATATGGTGATTTCAAAAGAAATGTCGGGGTAAGAGAAGCCGCATCGGATTCAAACCCCTAATCCCAACCTGCTGCAGCTGCCTCAACTAATAAAACCATTATGCCTCGAAACAACACATAATTCCAGCATGGAATCAAATCAACCTCGTCGGTCAATGGTAAGGAATCTCAAATTGTTACCTTGAATTGCCTAATTTACCGGTGGAACAGAACTCTGTAATAGATAGATGAATCTGCTTTTACTACTTCCCGGGAAGAGTCCGGTAAAGAACTTTAATTAATGATTTTATTTTGCTTTGTGAAAAGGAAATTCTTGTGTTTTTTTCTTACTATCATAAGTGGAGGTGATGTATGAACTAATTAATAAGGTTTCCTTAAAGTCTCATTCCATTGCAGACATTATCAAGTAATCAGTGTTGGAAGTCATGTGTTACAAACTTTTTCATAGTATCGACTTTCACTACTTGAGTTGCGTATGAGAGATTTATTATGGAAAGAATGACGTATGTGTGCGATTTTATTATGGAAAGAATGACGTATGTGTGCGATTTAAAAATGACAGTAATAAATACATTTTTTTTTTATAATATTAAATAAATATACCAAGAGGTAGAGAGGAACCTCTCTCACATTACGTAAATAGTATTCTTGTTGGTAATATATCCACTTTGCGTAATTCTTATATTCATATAGGATTGGCACTTGGTGTCCTTCGGATGACCATAAATATACATTGGGGATATATTACAGTTGCGAAAATAAATCCATAGGTTTGGAATAATAATATTTTGGATCAAAACCACTTAATTAAATAAAAATACATAGGCACGTATATTGATACATCATATATACATATTCAGTAGAGTATGCCTGTCTAGTGAGAGGTATGAATTTTTATATATATATATATATATATGTATATATATATATATATATATATATATATATATATATATATATATATATATATATATAATATAACACAAAAGTATTTTTTGGGTTTAATCATGTATTATTTTGTATTAATTCCTAATGTTTTGATAAAATAACATCTGTCATTTAAAAGCATTCAAAAGATCTTGAGTGAAATTTTTCTTTAAAAACATGATCTTGATAATGATGGATGTTATTTCATCAAAATTTCAGGAATTAATACAGAATAATCCATTGTTTAAACCCCAAAACATGTTATTTATATCATATAACCATGAAAACATTAAATGAAATATTGTTAATCTTTATGGAGAGAGAATTTTTGATAATTTAAAAGGGTTTGAAAGATCTTGCATGAGGGGTTTTCTTTAAAAACTTGACTTTTGAAATGATGGCAGTTATTTCATTGAAACATCAGAAATTAATATAAAATAATACATGATTTAATCCAAAAAAGACTTTATTTACAGCATATAATTATGAAAATATTAAATATAATATATATATAATCTCTATTTTCTCTGTTGTCTGATTGGTGAATGTATGAAAGTTTGTCTGCAAAAACTGTCATGTGACCCACATAAATATTTGTCCATAAAGCTGTCACATGTCAAATTCACAATTAATTAAAAAAGCTATTATGTTTATATGAAGGAGGTAATTCTTCTCTTTAATAAACCATAATTTTTAGTGTTGTCCACAATGCTGTGAAATTCACATATCAAATATAACAAGTAAAGATGGTCTTTCATGCTGGCTACATTTATCACATTTATTTATATAATATTAAAATCTTTTGTTTAATTAAAGCAACCAATTTAAAAAATGACATTCTTTCTGCAGGCTAGGTACATCTGGTATATATATATTGTAACAGTAGCTGGGTTCAAACCCTGTTACAAGAAAGTGAAAAGTGCATACGCATTACCCTCAATACAGGTATATATTCAAGCGGGCGATAAAGGGTTAAAAATATATATAATTATACATATATATATATATGTGTGAAGTAAATTTTTAACTCTTTTTCTTTATTATTCTTTTTTTTTTTGTTAGAAAATAAATGAGAAAGGGGATGCCCGTTAAAAATGGCTTTCCAATGTTTGGGGCTATGAAAGTAGGATAACGGCAGGTTAATAAAAATAAATTAATGGATTATTTGTTTCGTTTTTGCATGAGTTTAATTATTGTGCCTCGCAAATATTACTTTAGAAAACAAAGCACCAGACAGGGGAGAAAATAGGAGTGAGAGGTAGAGGTTCAACAGTAAGGCAGGTAATGATCAGCATAGGATTTGGTGAGCAGGGGTGAGGAGCCCAGCATGTTATATATATAGAGAGAAAAAATTTATGTATCTCACAGAGAAAGCAGGGGAAACCGATATGTTGAATATTATTATGAGAAAGTTACAGGAGATGGAAGAAAGAATGGAATTAAGATTTGAGGAAATGAAGGAAAAACAGGATACGATGTTGTTCGAAATGCAAAAAAAGCATGAGATGTGAATATTAGTATTAGAAAAGAAACTAGACAAGCAGGTAGGGGAAGGCAAAAGGGAAGAAAGCCCAACCCAAAGAGAAGATGACCTAGAAGAAGGGCAAACAAAAGCCGAGATAGAAAAGAAAGAGGGAGTAGAAAAAAAGAAAGACCAAGTAGAGGAAAATAGTATAGTAGAAGACAAGGAGGATTCTGTTACATGCTCGATATCACAGTCACAGGTAAACCAGTTCCTGAAAATTAGAGTGTTCACAGGGCAAATGGGTGATGCGCCAATTGAAAATTTAAAAGGCTTAGAAAGATATGTTGATTTTGATGAATGGGGAAGTAAGCGGGGACAAAAGATGCATGAAAAATATTTCACCATTAATGTATGTGGAAGTAAGCACGGACAAAGGATATACGTATGGAAAAAGAAACCATATTGACAGATCATGATACTCCTTTCCTATCTAAAGAATGGAAAAATTGGGTGGAAAAATCACAAATCCAACATGTGCTCACATCCATTAGGAATCCACAGTCTAACCCTTGTGAATGCATAATGTGGGAACTAGGATGGTTGTTCAGGACATACCTAGAGGATGAGCATAAGGGGTGGGTAAAGCAGACAGAGTGTATGGTGAATTTCATCAATTGGAGTGTGAACGAATTTACTGGATTTGCACCCATTGAATTACATTTTGGTAAACCCACACCCATACTATTTGTAAAATATATACCCACTGCACAACATATAAATTCAGATCCAGAAGTGGTAAGGCAAAAAACCCACCAACAAATGACCAGCAGAGCAAAACAAAGAAATAAGAATGAAAAAAAAATATGTATATGTTTAAAATAGGTGATAAGGTATTAATAAAGACCCTTCATGTAAGTAAACCTTGTGAAAATAAGTATCAAAAATTCTACTTACAATATGAAGGACCTTATAGTATAATAAAACAAGCAGATCCTAATGCTTTTTGGGTAGATGTAAAGGGAGAAATGAGAGATACATACAATGCAAGAATATTGAAACCCTTTTTTGGTCAATCTATAGAATAGTATAAAATAAATAATTTCACCACCAACTAATAGTTAGCAGTAGAAATGACAATGGAGTTAAGAAAAGTGAGAGAACATCAAAAAAACATTAGGGTTGTAATAATTAACATATTGTATTTATGAGGGTATGCTTCAGTAGACATACTGGTATACCTTAGAACTGACCTCTTTTTTTGAGTCAATCCACACAAGGTGATGGATACTCTAGTTCATGTAGTCCTCAAAATCCAGTAAGTCTCTAGAGAAGAGCAGGAGAGAGATCAGTGAACAAGGATATGTATCATCTATTATAGAGATACATAAATGGTCAGGTTCATACCATAAAATTGAACAGCAAAATATTGATATATATCTATTGCCCTAAGATCGGTTCTCACTTGGAATGATATGTAATTATTGAGAGAGGGAATGCCAGGACAGGTATTTGAAATTGTGAGATTGAAAGAAAGGGAAGAAAGTCAGTGTTGTGATTTTTCACAGATAAGAGAGTTTAATATACCCAAAATGTACATGCTTTACAATCATTAGAAGATAAAATTTTGAGTTATAAGCAAAATTTTAATCTTGTATAAGGGAGGGAGATTGTGCAGGTAGCTAAAAATCACTATCCAACAATCTATCTAAGCAAACTGAAATAAGGGAAGATTGGTTTTTTTATTTAGCAAGTAGAAATAAAAATAAAAGGTTTTTGCTTAAACACTTTTGAAAAAGATTAATGTTTTTATATTTTTAATATTTTCTAAGCAGTGTAATAACTACTTACTAAGTAGTTATTAATGATGGATAATTGACCATAAAAAAAATGCCCACATATATATATATATTAGTAATACAATTTTGTTGCTAAGAAAATGCCAATCTTAATAGAAAAAATGTACATAGTTATATATATGTGTTGATTGTTTGTGTTGTGTTAATTGGGTTGACAATGACTTAAATAAAAAAAAAAAGGGAAAAACAATAATTATAACAGTAGAGAGTGAATCAATATTTTGAATATACAGTGAGATAAAAATATTATAAATTTATTTTAGAACGTGTTGTATTATTTTTTTAATGAATCAATGTAAAAAAATATTTTAAAAGCTGAAACGCTTGTTTTCAAATAATAGAAATAGCGCCAAGATAAAAAGGAAACAATTAAGAAATCGTCTGCTTTCTTTTGGTTGGAAAAAAAAGATCGGTCAAGCTAGTTAGATCAGGAGGATTATATTTTTATATTGTTCTACAAAATAGACAATTTTTCTTAATTAATTCGACATTCGAATAAAAAAAAAAAGAAATGGATGGAACATTAATCTGATTTATTCGATAGAGAAGTGGAAATCATTATTAATTCAAATTTTTTTTTTTAAAAAAAAACATAACCTGATGTTTGTTTAAAAGGAACTGAAAAAAAAAATTAAAACAGTTAAGTTTTATTCTCTATAAAAATATTTTATTAGACTATGAATTTATGTAAAGTTGTATATATATATATATATAGTTCAAGCATGAAATATTTTGGCTAAAGAGCATAATTGTGTCGGGGGTTGAAGCATTGTTCCTATCGACTATGACCATATAAAATATCAAGATGTGACTGTCTACAGTCTGTTTGCCTGAGGAGTTGACATTTACACTGGATAAAAATCTATGGGATGAATAACACCTAACTACACACAGACTGCCCACTGAGATACTTCAGGATGCTCTGTAAATCAAACGGTAGTTCTACCAACATCTATTTAACAAAATACATCATCCGTAAGGACTTTGTATAAAGGAAAATTGTAAATTATGTTTTATTTTATTTTTTTTATCAATTTGTATTTTTTTGTTTTAATTTTTATCTCATCTTATATTTGGAAAAAGCGATTGCTAATTATATGTAGAGGGAACAATCCAATATGGGAAAATATCAAGAGAGTAAGGGGGGAGGGGGGATAGGTTGAAAAGTTTATTTTTTTTAAAATAAAATTTAGATTTACTTTCTACTGACAGATGTGAGATAGAAATATGCACAAACAATTAAGTGCTTTACTAGACTATTTTACGGTAAGATATTTTATTATTATTATTATTATTTTTTTTAAAAGCCACTGATATAAAATATGTATCACATGACACGACTAATTATATATATGTTACTAATATTTCTTAAGATAAATTGAATAAATGACTAACATTTTTCTTTTAAATAGTATTCTTTATCTTATGTTCTATCATATTCTGTGTTGTGTTATCATTATATTTTTTCACGATTATTATATCTGAGGTTGCAGTTAAATTTACTTAGAGTTGGCAGTCTCATTGTGAACTAATCATTTTTTTTTATTATTATCATAATAGACATAGAAACTGTAAATCCATAGAGATATCCAAGTAATTTATTGGCATCATTTTTTTATATATATATTTTTCTTTATTGAGATTTTTTAAATATTTTTCTATATAGAAATTTTCTTTGCTTTTCTAAATTGTTTAAGAATTTATGTTTAAATATATCCTATTTTTGTTTGTAAATAAATATTATGAAGTTTTATAGATTAACAAGATCTCTGTAGTTTTGTTGATCCAGCATTTATATTCAATTAAACACTTACATCTTATAACCTATGTTTTACACATACACACATCCACATTATTGCTTAATAAGCATGGGAGAGAACATTAAATATGGGTTATATTTTGTTTAATAGATAGGATATATTATTTTAGTCATTGATTAAGAGTATGCATAGATACATACCTGTTAAGAGAGTCGAATGCGAATTCTTCCTGAGTTCGAATATCTGAGGCAATGGTTTTGGAAAAGAGTGGTGAGATGTGAGATGAACTGATTTGGATTGCATGTAGATTTGATGGATTATGCTTAGGCTGGTTTATTGAAAATGGATGTAATCATGAGTCAGGTGTTTCATCGTTTTATCTCTAGCATCCTACATGAAGACCCTAGGTCCGACAGTAGTTAGATGCGAGCTTGCTCTCTTTCACCTATATGTGTGGATGGACTGGTTTGTTCCATGGGGCACTATCAACTTTGGGATTGGCAGACAAGTGCACCAGCACTTTTAGATTGGAAGTAAGTTGGTATATATTATGGAAGAACTAGCTGATTGTTAGAGTTGATCTGTGTGTGTTCAAATGTATCTGTAGGCCGGAACATCCGGGTATATCACACTATACCGTTACAATATATATATATATAAACTTATCAACACATATGCTAAAAATTCTTAAAATGTTAAATTTATATTATCTTAAATAAAATGATTCTTGGCAGACAAAATTTTATTGCCCTGATTGAAATAAAAGCAAATGATATAAACAGAATAGAATTTAAAGTTTTCAAATGTTTTATTTGCATAGGAGTGATATGCATACATACATACGTGTGATATGATTTGATTCGTTTGCATGAAATAGTTATGACAACGCTAAAAATATTATTGAAAGGAATATATATATTTTTTAAATTTTGAAAAAAAAAAAAAATGAAAACTTTCACTGTTATACATATATATATTTTAAAATGTTATAATATACTCTCCTAAAATTGAAACTACATTTAGGTTTCAAAACAGCTGGCTGAGATCAAAATTTTAAATTAATTTTATAGTCACCAGTAAATAAAATATTTATTTAATTTTGAGGTGGTGATATTTTATTTGATTTATTGATTGTATATTATTGTAAAAAAAGATTAATGTATATATATATTGAATCCTTATGGAGCAGTAATTTAACTAGCGAGAGAGATAGAGATAGAGAGAGAGCCCAACAAAGACCATATCCTGATAACCACATATGGTTACAAAACTCTGCTACTAAAACTGAGTGTGACTATCACATTATTCTATAATCATAAAATATCGTTAATGTTCTTTATTATTTTTTACAATGCTTTTTATACAACCAACAATTGACAGTTTCGATTGCCCCAGCAATCTTCATCAGAACTATAACAATCACAATACAAATTCATACATGAACATATAATTTTACATTTTATATATATATTCTATTTTATAAAGATTATTTATATATATATATTAAATGTAAAATTATATGTTCATGTATATTTGTATTCATGGATCTGTATTACGTTTGTTATAGTTCTGAAGAATATTGTTGGAGCAATTGAAACTGTCAATAATGGATTGTAAAAAAGCATTGTAAAAAGTAATGAAAACATAAATGTTATTAATATTATATGGATTTGGTAATGCAATGAGAAAGATAAAGTTATTATATAATCAACACAATATAACATATCTCAAATTTGAACCATACAATTATTATAGCTTAATCCACATAATATAATATAATAATAAATATGCTATATACATATAAATAAGTGGAGTTTTTAATAAAATTTTATAGTTTTATAGTTGAGCACTTTCGGGGCAGTCTTTAAATCCCCATAATCATAGCTACTTAATATATAATGAATGTAATAATTATATTTATAAAATGCATACTCATTACTTTAAAGTAATATATATATAAAATACATATTTTGCGGGTTCATCCGTGTTAAAAAAACTTTTAATATCAATTTACTGACGTTTTACTTGCACAAAGCATCCACAAGTTATAAAATAGAAAGATGTTAGAGGCGCTACAATCACTGGTTTGAATAAAACATTAAAAATCCCACCAATACAAAAATTTAAATTTAAGAATGTTTTAAAGAAATCTTTCCAAATAGGAGGAAGTTTATATCATCTCCTTAATAAATCTGCCTTTTAAGTATCTCAATGGCTTCTCTGATTTATTTAGAGATTATCACATCTATATGATCCTGGTACTAGAAAAATCTATTTTATGACCTGAATCTATAGTATGGAGTGAGAGTGCTGATGATGATGAGTGTTGTTTAACTGCATTAGCATGCTCATCTCTCCTAACACTGATGCGACGATTACTCATACTATGTAAGAAGCTTTACAATTTTTACATGAGATTTGATAGACACCATGAGATTCAAGAGGGATTGAATCTTAGGCTTTTATTATATTCTGATCTTTTGATGAGCAGAAAATTGTATCTATATTATAGCGTTTTAATATCGTCCGATACTTCTGTAGTTCCTTTTACATATGGAACACAAATCCTAATACTGACTTTCATCTTTTTTTCCTATTTTCTATTTTGCTTGAAATAAGGCTTTTTATAAATTGTAATTATAACTATTTCTAATAAAACACTATTAATATGATTTATTTTTCTTTCAGATGTGTGTCATCTGAAAGGTTAATTATCTATTTAAAGAGTTTGGTACAGAAACTATCTGAGTTGGGTGATGATGAGAATGGAAATGTAAATATCTCTTGTGTATCCTTTCTGTAAATAGAAAAAGATAAACTATTTGGTGTTTGGGACTAGAACATCAAGAAAAGGGAGTTTTATCAGACTTGTCTCCATTAAATTTAATATAGGATCATATTATTTAAATGTAAGAAAAAATCATCTAATGTATTTTTATTTCATTGACAAAAGTTCATTATTATCTGAGCCAAATGAGAGGTTTTAAAGATGATATTCTAAAGCACGAGTTCTATATATCCATGAATAAATCAGCTATTACTCCTGAGATAGGTGAGCCCATAGGAGTACAAAAACTTTCTTAATGTCATTTATACAAAATATTATTTAAGAGCAATGTTTAATCAAAACAATAATATGTCTGTAAATTCAATGTGAGATTTATTTAAAGCTTATAATTGATTTTTTACAAACATTCCAATTGATGAAGCTTAAATATAATCTCACAAAAATATTATTTATTAAACATTTCTCTTAAATATATATTATACAATGGACAGCATTACAGACAATTTCTTGGACTTTAATAATATTTTATTCATGGAATATATAGAAATTTATCATCTTTAAACTTATTTAGATATTTTTCATATGGAACATGGAAAAAATAATTAGATATTTTCATTAAATAAAAATTAAATTTACAATGGAGACAGAGTTGAGAAACTCCCTTTTCTTATGTATCAAAAAAAATTTATTTTTATCAGAAAAATACATTAATAAGAAAGAGACAAGAAAGAAAAAAAATAATTAATAAGAAAAGTTAAATTACAAATTTATAAAAAGCCATTTCAAGCCCAAAGACATAGTAAAGAAGACAGAGAACGGAAAAAACGCTATAAATATTGCATCAAAACACAAAAAGGCAACCCTTGAATCTCATGGTGTCTATCAAATCTCATGTAAAAATTGTAAAGCTTCACATAGGTATGAGTAATGTGAAGTAGGGAAGAGAGAGCAATGAGTAAACAACACTCATCATCAACCTCCTCCAAGATCAGGTCATAAAAAGACTAGTACCAGATCTATCCAGATGTGATAATCTCTACCATGCAAAATCAGAAGCCAGGAACAATAAAGAAAAAAACCTCCTATTTGGAAAGATTTCTTTAAAAAACATTCTTAAATTTAACATTTTCTATTGGATTTTTAATGTTTTATTCAAACCATTATGGCCACTTTCTATATAACCTGTGGAGCTTTGTGACAGAAGCAGTATGTTTTTAACGGAACATATATATTATCGATGCAAATATCATTTTAACATATATATATATATATATTAAAGCTACAACCTTAAAACTATGTGCCTGAAAAAACAACAGTGGAGACCTCTGCAAATCTTTAACACAAGATTTATTTAAAAGACAAGAGCGACCTTGACTTTTAAATAAATCTTGTGTTAAAGATTTGCAAAGGTCCCTACTGTTGTTTTTTCAGATGCATAGTTTTAAGGTTGTAGCCTTAATATATATTACTATATAATGAATGATAAATAATGTTTTCTACATAAAATATTTATATATTCAAATAATTAAATATATCATTCTTTGGAAAGAATCTCACAAGCTTCTCTTTTGTTAATAGCATTGTTATTATTGACTATTATATATGCCCTTTTTACTTTTCTTTTAATATCATTTCTTTCTAAACAAATAATGCTAGCTTCAGAACGTTCAAAAATATGATTGTTTGTAATTTGGTGCTCCAAAAATATTAATCTAGTTTCATCTTTAATTTTAGCTTTATTATACAAATATTTGTATTGATATACCCTGTTGGCAATATTAGCATGCGTTTTACCTATGCATATAGCTTTACAACCTACTTTAGGGCAAGCTATTCTATAAACAACTTGGGGAATTGATTCATGATTAATGCAATCTTTATAATTATTAATAGATCTTCTTCATGAAGTATAATAACTACTATTTCCTATTGCATTGTCAAATGTATACCATATAATAATCAATTGATGAAACACTTTATTATTTTTACAGTGCTTTATTATCCACCCTTTCCTTCAGTTAACAGTTTCAAATGCCCCAGCAATCTTCTTCAGAACCTTATATTTCCTAATCTCACTGTTACAATCAACTTTTTTTTTAAAGTGTAACAGTGAGATTATGAGATATAAGGTTCTGAAGAAGATTGATGGGGCAATCAAAACTGTTAACTGAAGGAAAGGTTGGATAATAAAGCATTGTAAAAGTAATAAAGTGTTTCATCAATTGATTATTATATGGTATTAATAGATCTATTAGTATTAGGAGGAGTATGTATACTTATTTGGAAATTATTGGAAAAATTCTTTATTATTTTATTTATTATAATTTTATTATATTAAAAAACGTAGGTATAATTTTTATAAAATATCAATAAACAACATTTTAATGATGATAGAAAGTTCTTAACTATCCCGTTTATAAAAAATATCACACCAAAAATAATAAAGAATTTTTTCCAATGATTTCCAAATAAGTATACGTACTCCTCTTAATACTAATAGATCTATTAATAATTCTAAAGATCGCATTAATCATGAATCAATTCCCCAAGTTGTTTATAGAATAGATTGCCCTAAAATAGGTTGTAAAGCTATATATATATATAGGTAAAACACGTGCTAATATTGCCAACAGCGTATATCAACACAAATATTTGTATAATAAAGCTAAAATTAAAGATGAAACTAAATCAATATTTTGGGAGCACCAAATTACAAGCAATCATATTTTTGAACCTCCTGAAGCTAGCATTATTTGTTTAGAAAGAAATGATATTAAAAGAAAAGTAAAAGAGCCATATATAATAGTCAATAATAACAATGCTATTAACAAAATAGAAGCTTGCGTTACTCTTTTCAAAGAATGGAATATTTAATTATTTGAATATATAAATATTTTATATATAACATTTACACGCGTTTAAAAAACGTTATTCGTCATTCATTATATATTAAATAGCTATGATTATGGGGTTTTGAAGATTTCCCCGAAAGCGCTCAGCTACAAACTATAACATTTTATTTAAAACTTCACTTATTTATATTTATGTAGTATATTTATTTATTATTATTTTATAATTTTAAAGTTATGGATATATATTATTACAAGTAAGATATTATATACTCCTTTGAATTATTTAATATAGGGTATATGAGCACAGACTTTCACACCACCCACCTCTCTCTACTCTATCTAATAACACTGATACACCTAAACACATATATGCTGAAAAGATAAATAATCACCAATATACGTATTTCATGCTAAACCAGCAATCATCAGTTGGTCCAGACTATCATCTTTACACACATATATAGTATAAGTGCTCAGACATATATTAAGATAGACTATCCTCATATTTTAATGGACAGGCTTCAATCCACTCCACACTCCAACTCTTCAACCGTCCATCCAATTGAAAATCTGATGATGGAATGCTCAAAGGCCACCCTGAGGCTGAGATTATTGTCACACCCATGAATTATTATAACCAGAACTATCAATGAATATATTCAGTTATAATTAAAAGAATGAGACTCCTTATTTAAATGACTCTTATCTACCAGCATATGACAACATTAATGATACAAGGAGTGGGAAGGGGATTTTGTTCATACCCAGAGTTTACAAAAACTTTCTTCTAATCAAAATAAAAGTAATCTAATTAAAATAATCTTTAAAAATCAATGTAGCTTTAATACTGCACATTATAAATTTTAATTAAAGAAGTGACTTTTATGTACTCTTATAAACCAAATATTATAATATTTGTGTGATTTAAATTTTTTGATTATATAGATAATGATTTCAAAACAAAGTCAAAAATTAAGAATAAAACAAAGTTTATTAATACTATTAAAAATAACAATTAGAAACAATTTTCAATATTTATGATTTAATATGATAAAAATAATCACAATTTCTGTGAATGTGTTAATATTTCCTTTTTAAAATTTATGAAAGTATATTGCTATCTAACAGCTTATTATAAGACAAGACAAATATCACAGATATCATTTAAAGACATTTTCAAATTCTTGTTGTAGTCAAGCGTTGTTAGCCAGGAGCCCATCGCAGCCGCCTTGCAAGCAAGTAGTTGATTGCAGACGGTTGTGGGTTTGCCTCCCGGCCGATGCTATGACATATGAAAATAAAATCTTGTTGTATATCCATAAATTCTAGCCTGACGAATACAATATTATTCAAGTCAGCAATAGTTCAAATTTGTGAATTATAACCCCCAAAAATTCCACATGACAAAGAATTAAAGTTTACTATGATATAACATATAACAACATGTGACAATAAAGTTTATAATTAAGTGCAAAATTAAAACATAGCAAATGATTCATAAAATTTAAAATAATTTTTGCTTTAAAGAATTTTAGCAATAAACACTTTAAAATTTAAATATGAGTAAAACAATAAATTGAGAGTTGGTAAAAAATGTATAATGATGTAATTTCTATATATATAAATTTCTCCATCGTTAGCAAATTACTATTACAACTTAATGCTTTATTTTTTTAAAGCAAGTTGTTAAAGTTTTAAAATTGTATAGACTTGTAGGATATATTATAGTGTGATGACTTAGGTCACTGGCAGGAAACCCATACAGAAAATTATTGAGCCATCATTGTTTTAGAGGTCTGTTTGTCAGTTAGATACTGATGAATGATATGTATGTAAGTAAGAAAATAAGTTTTCAATACATGGAATGCTACATTTATCACCATCATCAATCATTATTAATCTACTGCAGGATGAAGATCTCTCCAAGCTTAATCCATTTTCTCTGATCTTTAACTTCTTTTTTTCACTTTACCTCTGCACACTTTCTTATTTCATCCATCCATCTCACATGTGATCTCTTTCTGGGTCTTTTACAATCTCATTATATAATTGATGATTGACAGATTTGAGGCATTATTAATTATAATTTATATGACTTTAATTAGTTATTAAGACAAGTATTCCAATTATAGAATTTTTTTTAAAAGAAACTGTCTGGATTTTACAGACATAATAAAATTAACATTACAATTTAAAAATACAAATTATTATTATTTAACAATACCTAGTGTTTAATTGTTTAAAAAAGTTCTCAAAATTAACATACTACATTTTAAAGAATGATAAATTTTAAAACACAAATCTTGCAGTTTAAATAGTTTAAATATTAAATTATTTTAATATCAACAAATTAAATATCCTTCTCCTTTTTCTTTTCAAAAACTTTATTTTCTTATATCAATACTGAACACATTTATATAATACAAAACTCCAATGTTTCAACAGTTTTTATCTTCATACAATCATTTTCAAGGATCTGCAACAATAATATGAAATATATATTTATAAATAAACATCAGTTACATAAATACCTTCATCTTACATTAACATAAACAGTAACAAACATAATAAACATACATGAAGATAAAAACAGTTGAAACCTTGGAGTTTTATATTATATGTATGTTCAGTATTGATATAAGAAAATAAAGTTTTTGAAAAGAAAAAGGAGAAGGATTTTTAATTTGTTTATATTATTGTAGAACATATATATTTTAAAAGAAAAAGTGAGTGTACATTTGCTGTGTTATAATGTATGATAAATTCTTTTAGACAATAAATTTCAATTTAATCATTTTCATTCAAACCTTGCTTTTAGCTAAAGCAATCATTACACACATACACATACACTTATAAGATTTAATATGTTTATTAGAATTGTTTAAATGAATTGTAACTAATTATTTGCATTACAGAATGTAATGGTTCAAAAAATGTTAAAACATTTTTAACAACAGAACAGGTTTGAATTTGTAATAAAGACAATTTATTTAAAGCTGAGCACTTGCAATACTATCATAGCATATGTGACTAAAGAAGTTGAGATCTAGATTTAAAGTTATTTTGAATATCAAATAATAGATTATCATAAAAGTGAATTTTTAGGAATAGATTTAATACTACTTATGAAAGTGATTGCTACAAGTGCTACTTTTTAGAAAGAGGTATGCTAGAATCCTTTTTATTGTTGGAATGATGATCTTTATCTATTGACCATGCTTCCTTCAGCTTTTCTTTTTCTATCATCTCTCTCAGAACAAACAATGTCAGCCATAGAGAGATCAAAGTTATGTCTGATTGCAACATGTGATCCAAGAAAAGAAGAGTATTCATTACTTTCTTTGGTGCAGTTGTATATATATATATATTTACACTGGGTGTCTTGTTGATAAGTTAGGTCAAGTTTCATCATAGTTAGACTTCAAACAATTAGGTTATTTGCAATTAATTTTGTACACAATTTGATGTGACAATTTGATGTGAAGCCTCTCTAGATATTTTGTTGAATTATTTAATGATTTAAATAAAGATAGATCTGAATGAAAACTGATATTGCATTTATTGGTACAAATGTATTCTAATTTGTATTTAAGTTTTAAAATATAAGAAAGGCTAGATCATTTTTATTATCAGGTTGAATGTTTGTAGGATATAAGATTTTGTTAGAGATCACAAAACAAGCTCTTAACAAGCTTTGTAGAATATCCCCAACCTCAGACCAGTTTCTGCTACTGGGATCCTCAGTGAGGTTCTAGAATATTCAATATAATTCTAGCACTTCACTGAGGATGCCAGTAGCAGAAACCAGTCTGAGGTTGGGGATATTCTACAAAGCTTGTTAAGAGCTTGTTTTGCGAGCTCTATATATAATATTTGTAAATACAAGCTTATTAAATTAGGTCATGTGATATCTGACTTGATTTTTTTTTTGTAATTTTGTTATAGAAAGTCATGATAATTATGGTTAATTTTTTAGAATTGTACCCAATGTTTATTCGGTCTTTAGTGTAAATATCAAAGTTTCTTCTCTGATCAACCTAAAATTTGCACAGCTTTAAGTTTCTATGGAGAAAGCTTTTTAGACTAGTGTATTTATGGGAGAAGAGAGTATTAGACCTAAGATGTAAGGCATCTCTTCCATTTAATGGCTTCAAAATTATCCTACAGTCTAAAACATTGTGCTGTGTGATAATGTCTAAGTTAAAAATTTTACGTTGTGCAGGATCTCATCTTTCTTCTTGTTGGTCCAAGTTAGAATGATTGCAAATGCTAATTTAATATGAATTATTTTAATAGTTTCTTCATTACCACATATAAAGTATCATCCATGTAACTGGAATATAAGACTGTATTCAATAAACACCCAAATCTTGGAAGAATCATATTCTCAAATTTGGACAAGAACAAACTGCAAACAACTCCACTGAATGGGAGCTCCATAGTCCAGCCATGACTCATCTTATTTGTTTTGTGGTCAATTGATGTGATTATTTTGTCACTAATCTAATTTAATGTGTCTATAATAAAGTTTTTTCTCAATGTTATAACTAACATTCTGCAAAAATTCATCTAATGGTATTAATAAATTCATAATGAGGAACAGACTCATACAATTATTTAATGTCCAAAAGGCAATTTTGCAGCTATTATTGATTTTAAAATTTTGAATTTTTTTCAATAAATTCATATGAAGATCTCAAACTATATGAGGTTATCTATGAGACAAGAGGTAATAGGTTTGCCACCAAAGTCAAGAAGTAGATGAAAACTGAAAATTTCCTTGGGCAACTTTATAATTGCAAATATTCTAGGAACAATGGCAAAAGACAAGTATATTTTATAGCAATCAAAAGCTTGAAAGTGCTATACCTCGATGTTTTTTAAGATTTAAAGCAACAAATTTATCATTTCTAGCCTTTAAATTATAATCTTTTACTTCAATAAAATGCAAGCCACCAAATTTCCTGGCTAATTTTAAATTCAAACTCTTGTCATTTTAAAAGCACAAGCCTATTGTGCTTATCTTCTTTTAAGCAAACAAGGTTTTACTCTGTAATAAAATTTCTAATACCTTTAATATTACAATAGCAGAATTTTTTTTATTAGCTTTAGGTATATATTTCAAAAAGTTAGACACTTTTTCTAGACTCTTTCTTTTCGTGAGTCATTTTTATATTTAGGTTCAAAATCAGTGACTATTTCCATTTCAGGATAGTGACATTCATTGCCTACAAATCTGGATCCATAATTTAAATTTTTATCAGCCACTTCAGGAAATTTAACATTTGAAATGTTGATCCAATATTTAACACTAGGTTTTCAGCCAAAAAGTTAAACTTTTTAGAATTTTTTTTTTTTTAACATAATAGTGATGTAGTTGCACTTTATGTAAATACTTTCAAGGGCTTTATACTCCACAACCATATGAGTTTTTCTTCTTTTATTGTCTTTCAGTGTGCTGGAAGACTTTTTATAATAGATCTTAATAAAACATTTTTAAGATTCATAATAATTTTCTCTTTCTAACAAATGGATCTGTTAATTTTAATATAACAGCAGTTTGGGTAAACTTTAAATTAAAGACAATTCCCTAAGGAAAATAAAATATTCTTTTTTTTTTTTTTGTGAGATCTATGCAGATCTTTAGCATAACACGATAAAGTCCATTTTGTTCCATAAATAATCCAAACAAGAAAATATGTAATTCTAGAATAATTTTTTTTTTACCGTTTTCTGCAATAATTGTAATGGTTCAAAAAATGTTAAAACATTTTAAACAACACGACAAGTTTCAATTTGTAATAAAATTTATTTTAAGCTGAGTAGTATCTAATCATAGCATTATGTAAGTAAAGAAAGTTGAGATCTAGTTTTAAAATTACTTTTAAATATTAAATAATCTAATAAAATATAATTTAAATTATTTAAATGTTTGTTTTAAAACAATTTGCTTACTAAATATTTTCGTAAACCACATTTAGTATATAATTGTATATGAAGCTAATAATAAATTAGACATTAATAAGAATGTAAAATGTATGGTTTTAAAATATTTAAATTTACATAATTAGTTTAACCCTATCCTTTAAAATAATTAAACTCCTTTATTTAGACTTATCTAAGGAAATATTTTATAAAAACAGTTTAATAATTATTAATTTAACTTATTGTTTAATATGAAAATTGACTTATATGAAAAGAAATAATCTATATATATATATAAAAATCCACATTATACACATATGTAGTTCTCAGTGTGAAACTTAAAGTTACAATATATATATGTTGATACAAAGTTTTCATGGATTGCAGATATAAATAATATGAGTGCAGAAAGTTTGACATTTGTAAATCACAGAGTAATTTCAAATATATATATATTGTAACGGGCACATACGTACGTTACATTATTTTTTATTAGTAAACATAAAAAAAAAAGTTCGCCAATAAAAATTTCTGTTTTTAAGAATTAAAAACTGAAAATTAAAAAATCATCTTAAACTCGCATATATATAAAATCGCACAGATAAATAATTATTAAAATAAAACTTTATTAAAAAAAAGAGTAGTTTAAAACTAAATTTTCAGAAAAGATTTAGAGATAAAAATATATGTTTAAGTTTGAAAACAAATTAATTAATCTTTTGTAAAATGGAAATGATTATTTTAATTAGTAAACTAGCCTTTGGGCATTTAAATGTATAAGCATCGGTCAGATAGGAAAACAATAGAAACTTTTAGCAAATGAAAGGAATCCATCGGGAAATCGGACCTCAACAAAAAGGATTCACCATCATGATGTAATATTGAGTTAATCCACAAAATTATTATAAAAGGAAAGGTTTGAAAATAAAAGAGGGAATTAGTTATTATGATGTGACTATATGTGTTAATGTGGAGTTGAAGGAGAAGGGATTGAAAAGATGCACTCTTCAATCCCTTCAGTTTTGTTAAAAAAAAGAAAGAGAAATGACATCATTTTTTTTTCTACATTAAGGACCAACTAAACTAACAGACCTCCGGATAAATAAATAAAAAACAATGGCTAACTCAACCAATCTTTTTAGGATGGCATGGGAATTCATGTTCAAATGGCAAGCAACAGATAAAGATGAACTGTTTTAAACCGTAAGAACTTTATAATTAATGAATATTAAATTAAAAACTTTCCGTATTTAAAATAATTAAGAAATAGAATCCTATCTGACCAACGTTATTTATTAATTAGTTATAATTTTATTTAATGCATTTCTTTTGTAAAATCATTTCCATTTATTTATTTATTTGTTCTTTAAGTTTTATTATGATTTCTGTTTTTCATTAAACTAGTTATATAAATATTAAACTTAAGTTGGGTGTGAATGGCTATATAGATTTGTAAAGTTATATTAGGGGAGGGTAATCTTAGGTTATTCATTTTGTAATTGAATTAGGTCAATGGATTAGATATATTGGTGTAAAATTAGTAGATGTAGTATGAGATTCGCTATGGGCAGAATCGCTGTTATATGCCGCACACACTCGTTTTGCCTATGGGAGGAATTATAAGATGAAGACTGTAGTTCCTTTCTATGGATTTTTTTTATTGCTCTCATCGTCAGATAGATGTAATATTCCTATCTGATGAGAAGCAGATTCTTCTCTTAACCAAATTGTGCTGCCATATTCGTATTACATTGAACACATCGATATATCAGATGGATTGAAGTTTGGTTTGACTACGAACCTTTGGCCTAAGGTTAAACAAGGATTGAATATTTTCTTTTCAAATGCAAATCTATGTAGTCTATTCATACTCGACACTCTAAATAAAGATGCATTAAATTTAAGTTGGGTATAGACGCTTGCATGGGTTCGTTACCAGTTGATTATGCTTTTGGTTTTCATATTCGATCAAAATATATATAGACATTCGGTAAATACTGATACCTTACAGTGAGTATCTAAAATGTATTTATTCAGATGTCTTTTAAGTTATTGGTGTTAATGCAAGCATCTTATGGTGAATGCTATTGGGTTACTTATAAATTTCCCTCTGCAATTGACGGTATCAATGATTTTGTATTTTGATCGTTTATGTTTATTTTGAAATGTTTTTAACCGTGTGATCTACGTAACCGATCTATACTAAACAGTATAAAACAAGCTTATAATCCCATCTGTGCGAACAGATAAAAAAAATTAAAATGTAGATTAAAATCAAAGTTAAAAATGTAAGTTAAATGTTAAAATGTAAAACTAATACTAAAATAATTTTAAATCTGATATATATGTGCATAAATAAATGTTTGTGTGTTAATTACTGGAAGTGGCATATTTTATTCTTTTTTATATATATTCTTAGATAAGAATTTGTAAATATAAATCTCTGCTACTCCATGAGCTAGTGACAATGGGCTAATGACCGGATATCAAAATATATAAATAAAGTAAAAAAAAAATTATTTTTTTTGACTTACGATATCTGCCTACTTCATAAATTTTTCTAGGTTCAAATGCCTAGACAGCACCCTATAGTGCAGATTATGTTAAGAATTATTCTCTGGATGGTTACAACTGGCCACCCAACTTTGGCCGATCTATTAATAAAAACCAAGTATACCCTAAGTAAATTTCTTTTTTCAAAATGAAATATTTTTATCTGTTTACATAAGTTGTATACTTTAAATCTTATAAAAGCACTACCAGAAAGAAATTGCACATATATTAAACACGAGGAAGTATAAATAATTTTAAACTGTATTTCATTAAAAAGAAAGTCAAAAGGTTGCAATTAACATGTTTTTTTTTTGTTAATATATATTATGCTTTAACGTGTATAAGTGAGCACAGCCACGTAAGTTTATGATCGAAATGTGGTGCCTTACGATGAGTACCTTTGGGAATTACATCAGTGTAACCCTATATATGCATTTCAATCAGTCATAAATAAGTTGGTGGTATATATAATTGTGCTGCAAATATACACGTATAAACCCATTATCCTTAAAACATATTTACCTCAATGCAACTTTCTTAAATAAATAATTTAAATAACTTGCTTGTCATGCCATGTGTAAAAATAAAATGTATAAAAAAAATAATAGAACTCTTGTGGGGAAGAGGTGTAGACGTGGATGGTCCTTAGGAAAAGGATAGTCAACATTTTTTTTTGTATATAGTCTTTATACTAACCGCATGTTTTGTAAATTTTGTTAATCGTGTACCGTAATTACTAACCCTAAGTAAAATATTTTTTTTTTGTTCATTTTTTTTTAAGCAAGTTTACTGACATGTAATGGGTACATATGGACATTACATTATTTTTTATTAGTAAACATAAAAAAAAAAAGTTCGCCAATAAAAATTTCTTTTTTAAGAATTAAAAACTGAAAATTAAAAAATCATCTTAAACTCGCATATATATAAAATCGCACAGATAAATAATTGTTAAAATAAAACTTTATTAAAAAAAAAAGAGTAGTTTAAAACTAAATTTTCAGAAAAGATTTAGAGATAAAAATATATGTTTAAGTTTGAAAACAAATTAATTAATCTTTTGTAAAATGGAAATGATTATTTTAATTAGTAAACTAGCCTTTGGGCATTTAAAAGTATAAGCATTGGTCAGATAGGAAAACAATAGAAACTTTTAGCAAATGAAAGGAATCCATTGTGAAATCGGACCTCAGTGAAAAGGTTTTTACCATCATGACATAATATTGAGTTAATCCACAAAATTATTATAAAAGAAAAGGTTTGAAAATAAAAGAGGGAATTAGTTATTACGATGTGACTATATGTGTTAGTGTGGAGTTAAAGGAGAAGGGTTTGAAAAGATGCACTCTTCAATCCCTTCAGTTTTGTTAAAAAAAAAAGAGAAATGACATCGTTTTTTTTTCTACATTAAGGACCAACTAAACTAAAAGACCTCCGGATAAATAAATAAAAAACAACGGCTAACTCAACCAATCTTTTTAGGATGGCATGGGAATTCATGTTCAAATGGCAAGCAACAGATAAAGATGAACTGTTTTAAACTGTAAGAACTTTATAATTAATGAACATTAAATTAAAAACTTTCCGTATTTAAAATAATTAAGAAATAGAATCCTATCTGACCAATGTTATTTATTAATTAGTTATAATTTTATTTAATGTATTTCTTTTGTAAAATCATTTCCATTTATTTATTTATTTGTTCTTTAAGTTTTATTATGATTTCTGTTTTTCATTAAACTAGTTATATAAATATTAAACTTAAGTCGGGTGTGAATGGCTATATAGATTTGTAAAGTTATATTAGGGGAGGGTAATCTTAGGTTATTCATTTTGTAATTGAATTAGGTCAATGGATTAGATATATTGGTGTAAAATTAGTAGATGTAGTACGAGATTTGCTATGGGCAGAATCGCTGTTATATGCCGCACACACTCGTTTTGCCTATGGGAGGAATTATAAGATGAAGACTGTAGTTCCTTTCTATGGATTTTTTTTATTGCTCTCATCGTCAGATAGATGTAATATTCCTATCTGATGAGAAGCAGTTTCTTCTCTTAACCAAATTGTGCTGCCATATTCGTATTACATTGAACACATCGATATATCAGATGGATTGAAGTTTGGTTTGACTACGAACCTTTGGCCTAAGGTTAAACAAGGATTGAATATTTTCTTTTCAAATGCAAATCTATGTAGTCTATTCATACTCGACACTCTAAATAAAGATGCATTAAATTTAAGTTGGGTATAGACGCTTGCATGGGTTCATTACCAGTTGATTATGCTTTTGGTTTTCATATTCGATCAAAATATATATAGACATTCGGTAAATACTGATACCTTACGGTGAGTATCTAAAATGTATTTATTCGGATGTCTTTTAAGTTATTGGTGTTAATGCAAGCATCTTATGGTGAATGCTATTGGGTTACTTATAAATTTCCCTCTACAATTGACGGTATCAATGATTTTGTATTTTGATCATTTATGTTTATTTTGAAATGTTTTTAACCGTGTGATCTATGTAACCAATCTATACTCAACAGTATGAAACAAGCTTATAATCCCATCTGTGCGAACAGATAAAAAAATTAAAATGTAGATTAAAATCAAAGTTAAAATGTAAGTTAAATGTTAAAATGTAAAACTAATACTAAAATAATTTTAAATCTGTTTATATGTGCATAAATAAATGTTTGTGTGTTAATTACTGGCAGTGGCTTATTTTATTCTTTTTTTTATATATTCTTAGATAAGAATTTATAAATATAAATCTCTGCTATTCCATGAACTAGTGACAATGGGTTAACGACTGAATATCAAAATATATAAATAAAGTAAAAAAAAAATTTTTTTTTGACTTACGTATCTGCCTACTTTATAAATTTTTCTAG
Organism: Epiperipatus broadwayi; assembly: GCA_028023455.1. Lineage (NCBI taxonomy): Eukaryota > Metazoa > Onychophora > Udeonychophora > Euonychophora > Peripatidae > Epiperipatus > Epiperipatus broadwayi. Next base: position 5,896,180 of record JAQFVV010006264.1, on the reverse strand, counting down.
GTTCAAATGCCTAGATGGCGCCCTGTAGTGCAGATTATGTTAAAAATTATTCTCTCACAAATAAGCTCTTAACAAGCTTTGCAGAACTTGCTAAGAGCTTATTTGTGAACTCTATATATAACATTTGTAATAAAAGCTTGTTAAATTAGGCCATGTGACATATGATTTGATTTCTTTGTAATATATATGTGTGTAAATTTATTAAAAGCAGTCACCAGTTAAAGGAGGTTGCGATGACAATAGTTTGAAATTGTTGATTGTTATTGATATTGGGATTGATTAAGTGTTGGCTGGTTTTTAATGATATATATATATTCAACTATTATATTTTTACTATATGAAAGCACCTGAAATTAATAATTAATACTATAAATTCATCATTTATCTCTGAAAATATTAAAATTAATATATATATGTAATGATAAATAATATTTTGATATTGAATAAATATAATGTCATGTGAAATTTACCAGGTCTGTTTCAAATAACAATTGAGCATGGTAATTTCACATGACATTAGGACGTAAAGTCAGATTTTCAAGCCCCCACAGCTACCCAATCCATTCATAAATGTTACACATGATTACATACATATGAAAAAGATAAATGATCTGCAATATACATATTTTATGCTGAACCAGCACTCATCAGTTGGGTCAATGTGCTTGTGTATGAATGAATTGGCATGCTTTTATGATTAACGATTATTTTAGAATAACTTTGAGAGTAATTATATTTAGATCTAAGATAAATTATTTTTGACAAATAATATTTATAATATTATCATTTTCAAAAAATGGTTAGACCAAATAAAAAGGCAAACACTATTGAACAAATAAATGGAAGCACTTGTGTTTAAGCATGTATGTTTTGATTAGTAAACATATATTTCAGTGCATCTTGGGGGTCATTTGTCTTTTTTGTATCTTTATTCATATGAATTTAAAATGAATGAGTAAGTATAGAGGTTGTTTAATATATCTGTAAACATATTACACATGGGAAAGAGAAAGGTAAATAACTTCCACATGTGTGTATGTCTAAAATTAAAAAAAATCAGATATATTAATATGTATGCTAGAGATAATCTCTAGTTTAGTAAATAATTAGTAATAATCATTATTGTATTTATCTGAGGTGGATGGTGTCAAAGTTGTGAGTAGAATGAGTTTGACAGTAGTAAATAAAAACATAACAATTTCAGTGACATTATGAAAAAAATAACCGATTCGCTCTCCAGGATGCCTGTAGTGCCATCTCTGAATTAACATGTGTAATACACAATCTAATTTAAGTATACACATCAAAATTTTAAGTTACTACCATGCTTGGATTATAAGTTATGACATAAAATGTGACAGTGTATTTCATACCTTCATAGAACATCTTTTGCTCAATTTAAAATAAAATTTGTGATACAGATACTTTAAATTTTTTTGAGTTGAATAAGTAAACTTTGTACTATATAACATGTGATTTGATTCAGAGATGGTACTACAGGCAGCTTCAAGAAAGCATCACTCACCTGTTAACTTTTTACTGAAAGTTACTGTATATTTTAGTTTTTTTACTCAACATCAAATGTAGATGTGTAGCCAATTGAGTACTATAATTAAATGCTCAACCTAGATCATCATCAATGATAGATTGCCATTGCATAATTAACCCAGTTTAATTTATTGATTTTTTATCCATGCATCCATTTTATTCATGCATCCATCAATTCAACTCTACCTATATTCCAATCATCCATCTCAGCATATAGTTGTGATATGTGGCATTGAAGTGAGGGATGCATTAATAAAAACTAAAAACTTGAAAATACCTCTGTAATACAATAATGATTTAGCTGTACATAAGATGTTAATATAAAAGTGAATGAAAAACAATTCCAAACTTTAATGAGAATAGTGTCATAAAAAGATATTGAACTATCAACATGGACATGAAAAAATGAAAAAGTTTGAGACTTCTAGTTCACTCAGTAGGTCAAGATGATCCATAAAATACATGCACAGAAAAAAAGTTTGTTCTAAATTTCTGTGATGGTGTATGGCTGCATTTTGGTGAATTGACATGATAAATATATTGATAAAAACACTTGCTGATTTATTCTAGAATTATTTTTAAAAAGTTTTAATATTTAGACATATATTGTGAAATAATGTAGTCTCATATCATTAAAATATATTATATAATAAAATATATTAAATTCAATCAACAGTGCATATAAAATTGGCAAATATGATAACATAGATTTCAAAATGAGAATCACACTAAAAATATAAATCAGATTAGTTACAAATATTAGTTTACAAGCAATATATTTATATAACCATTTTATCATTTTCAACTATTATCAATCCACTGCAGGATGATGGTTTGTCCAAATGCAACCCATCTTCTCTGATCTCTAATCTCACCCTTTCTTATTTCATCCATCCTACAGTGGTTTCTTTCTAGGTCTTTTACAATCTCTTGGAATTATTTTATGGAAAGTTTTCTGCCATTTAAACAGTTTGTATAAGCATAGGAAATGGTGACCATGCGATATTTTAGTGATTTTAAAAGCAAACTGATGACAAGATAACTGTTATTAATATAAATTAATTATGACAAAAATCAACCTTATAAAATTTATAGAACATTGGTATGGTGATAAAATAATTAAACATAATTAAAAAAAACCCAAACTTTTGCATCATAAACCTGAATTCATAACTTTGCATAATATAGAGCTCTAAAAGAAAATATACATAATAGAAAAAGAATATATAAACTATAATTACAATTTACCATGGAAACCTGCTAAATGTTAAACTGCTATTTATGTATAATTCTAAATAATTGTATAAAAATCATTTCGAATTTATAGACTTTCAGAACAGTATTTAAATTTTAAAATTTCATTTAAAAGGCTTACATTATTATTTTGTGTCATTTATTTTTTGATTAACATTTTCCCATTTGAATTATTCAATAACGTAGATTTAATGATTTTGAATTTATTTAACAAAAAAAATCTTTTATTATAATCATTTTTATTTTAAGATTTAAAATGAGAGAGCAAATTGTTGAGGCTGAACATTCAATGTCATTATTTATTTAACTTATTTATTATCAACAACTCTGTCTTTTTTTGAAAGACTGTAGTGAGAACTTCGATCCTATTTGCAATATTTTATTTTAAAAATTAAACTTTTTATTGCATATCATATATTGATAATCTTTACATTATTTATTTAAATCTAAGTTTACAAATCAAAGATATTTGAAAAGATAACATTGGATCTTTGCAAAATAAAAAAGTATTACAACTAAAATGAATACAAAATGCGACCAATGTCTCTTTTCTTATTTCTCCTAACTTTGTCTATTCAAAGAAAATTATTAATGATATATTTAATTAACAAGAGAGGATTTTGACTCTTAATATATGTGCTGTACTGATCTTATAATAACTCAATGATGTGTTGAATGCTGAGGATACTCTCAAACTCAAACACAACATAGAAACTTTTGTAAAGATAAGAGGGGGCATCTTATCAGTTCAAAACATAGCTATCTTGTGTTTGAGTTTGAGGGTATCCTCCACATTCAACATGACAACATCAATATATCATAAGATCAGTACAGTGCATATAATAAAAATGGAAATCCTTTCTTTTTAATTACATATGATTAGGCACTTAGTAAATAAATTTGAATATTAGTAAGATATTTCTTATTTAAATTCATTTTTAAAAATGAATTTTACTTGAGACATTATAAAATAATAAAAGTATGTTTTAAATGTAAAAATTACATTTAACTTTATTGAAATTTCACTAAAATTTCTTACTTGCATTTATGAAAGCAATTCCTGTTATCAAATAAAAACAACTGTTTTTATCATAAATACATTTTTTTACAACTTCTCTTTTTAAGCAGATATTTTCAAATATAATCTAATGGCAATCAAATATTTTTTTAGTTTAAAATAAATATTTTACAAATATACTACACAAATAAACTTAAATATGTAAATAAATTATTAAAAATTACAATTTTTCTTTTCAAGCTACTAAAACAAAACATATACTTGGAATTGCCTTGATTACCAATCTGTGATAATGTCAGTTGTTTTCTATTATAATGCAACCGATCAGGCATTGCCAGATTTTGTTTTATCTGAAAAATTTGAATATGTTTGTACAAAACTGACATCTTCAGAATTTTTTAACTAATAATTATAATGAATGATTTCTACACAGCAAATATAAATGATTTCTACACAGCAAAATAGTGAAGAACAGCTGACACAATGGCAACACCATTGTAATGTCCCAAAACACCACAAAATAAGTAATTTTGTAGTGATTGTTAGGGAAAGTGTTAAAATTATTTAACAATGAGCACTAACTACCCCACAGGGGTCATTGACAGGATTAGTCATTTTTATTATTATTGTAATTTAGGATATAATCTAGGTTAGAAAATATTAGATAAAAATAAATTCAAATGCAAATATCAGTGGTGAATAATTTATTGAAATTGATATTCAGTAAAACTATCAGATTTATGAAATACTTTATAAAGACAAAATATTGCAGAAAAGAAAAAAAAGGTTCATGAATTTGTTGATTGTTTATTAAAAATAATGTCTGGGATGTGCATTTATTTTGTTCTTTGATTAAAATAGATTTGAATTTATTGATTAAAAGTTTTTAAACAGAATTCCATTTTTAGTAGGATATATGTATTGTTCATACATTTATATAGCTTATACGTTTATTTTTATGATAAATTCCACAAGCGGATGCATTCAAAATCTTTATCTAGGATTGTCTTCATCACCAGATTGAATTCAGTCCCATATAGCTATATTAGTTGGAGAACTAGATTTAAAGACATAGATGTTTGAAGATTTCAGAGCTTAAGTATTAGATAAATGCTGGGCTTGAGCTGGTATTTTGAATCTGATATCCTAGCTCCTCACTGAAAAGAGCCATAACTCAAAAACAGCCTGGGGATGGTGATAATCCAAGATAAAGATTTTGAATGTTTTAAAAAATAAAAATTAAAAATAAATAAAAATAAAATAAGCTTCTTTATTACATATTTATAAATACAAGTTATATGTCATGTGATGTATGACTTGATTATATATATATGTGTGCGTGTGTGCGATTTTTGGGTAAAACTGTGTGTCATTAATATTATATACTGATATTTCGACGAACTAGCATCTGCCATTGTCAAGGTAAACTCTTGAAAAAAATATGTTCAATCTCAGACTATAACATGACTGAGTGCAGGGTGAAACATGAGAATCAGTTTGAAATAGTTTTGTGTTCAGAATATGAAGTTTATCAAAATATATATTTATCTTAGTTTTACCACTTATTAATTTAAAGTCAATATTAGAAGACATAGATAAAATGAGAGGTTTCCATATCGCTGGTATACGTTGTGCTTCATCAGCCCTATTTAAACCAGTAGGTCTCTTTAATATTTCAATTGACTCTCTCATAGTTCTTAAATCATATCACTCCAAATTAGCAAGCATTTTTGCATTGTCAAAGTCAGGTCTGTGACCAATTTCTAAAAAAAAAAAAAAACAAACCTGACTTTGACAATGCAAAAATGCTTGCTAATTTGGAGAGCTATAATTTGAGAACTATGAGAGAGTCAATTGAAATATTAAAAAGACCTACTGGTTTAAATAGGGCTGATGAAGCCCAATGTATTCCAGCCATATGGAAATTTCACATTTTATCTATGTCTTCTAATATTGACTTTAAATTGATAGGTGGTAAAACTAAGATAAATATACATTTTGATAAACCTCATATTCTGAATACTAAACTATTTCAAACTCACACTCAGCCACACTACAGCCTGAGATCGAACAAATTTTTTTTCAAGAGTTTACCTTGACAATGGCAGATGCTAGTTCATCGAAATATTGGTATATAATAGAAAATAACCCATTGTTTTACCACCCAAAAATCATTTATCTACATCATACAACCATGAAAACATTAAATATAATACATACACACACACATATATATATAATAGATTAATATTAAATTAATATTGATTTGAATATTATATATATTGCTAACAATTGAGAATACTATAGAAATTTATTCTTTGTTATCACATACACACACACACACACATATATATATATATATATAATAGATTAATATTAAATTAATATTGATTTGAATATTATATATATTGCTAACAATTGAGAATACTACAGAAATTTATTGTTTGTTATCTTCCCTAGCAAATATTAAATTTCCTCTCTATATATCAGTAGTTAAAATATCAAACGAAGACTGATGTTAATTGCATTAGAATTCATTTATTTTCAAGTAGAGATAGAATATGTTCTGTGATGAGATGCACTGTGACTTCTCATTATACGAAGTCAGCAAATGTCAAGAGAAACCTGTTAGCCACTTTACCCTCCCTTTCCATTATCCACCCTAAGTTTTCCCAGAATCTGCTCCATCCCATTTCCACAACATAATCTTTGTCAACTCCATGGCCTTCATATCTAATTCACCCTAATCTTTTCCCAAACCCAGCATAAAAACCCACTTTTTGTATAATAACTTTGTTCATATTTATTCTTCCATAACTTCATTATTTGTATCTTTTCTGATTTCAAGCATTTACATTGAATTAACAGATGCCTAATATTTTCTATGCTTTCTTACACAACTTGCAGACTAAATCACCCATATTTTTCCATTTACATGTATATTCCCTTTGTTGCTAAAGATCCTGTTTGCGCCTTAGACAATAAACTACTTTCATTGCTACACCCAATGTTCCATTTACTTCTATATATATTTAAACTCTTTTTACTCTTCATACTAGCTCTTGATCTCTCCAACTCCATATTCTTTATTAATGCATCTATTCTTCTATCTCATTCATTACCACTATAACACTCAAAAATCCTCTTAACATGTGATGCTCTGTGATTTTTCCTTATATAGAGTCAGGATTCTCTCAGAAACTCTGTGCAGAGAAACCTGTTAGCCACTTTACCTTCCTCTTCCATTCTCTACCCTAAGTTTCCCCATATCCTGCTCCATCCCATTTCCACAACATAATCTTCCCATGGCCTTCATATCTAAATCGCCCTTATCTGTTCCCAAACCCAGCATAAAAACCAATAATCTATTTTCTGTATAATTACTTTGCTTTAGCATTCCATAACTTTAAGCATTTACATTGAATCAGCAGATGCCTAATATTTTCTATGCCTTTCTTACACAACTTGCAGTCTAAATCACCCATATTTTTCCATTTACATGTATATTCCCTTGTTGCTAAAAATTCCATTCATGTGATGATGTGATGTGATGTGATGCACTGCGACTTCTTCTTAACTGACCATTACAATATATGAATTAAAAAATGGGCGGAGCTATCTATTTATAATTATTAAATTAGAAAATACTTTACTTAGAACAGCAGAAAACAAAAGCTAACTATGAATAAATAATTCTCTGTATGTTAACAAAAACATCAAGACTAAAATGGATCCATCTATTCTTTAATCTTGCAATGTTTATAAGTTTACCTTTGCCAACATTGGTGGAAATTCAGAGTGAAATTAATATATGAGCCAGATGAAACACGCTATTGATAATTTTTAAACTAATAAACAAGTTTACAAAAATGGAGATAGAATCTCACTTTTAATTAACTTTGTTCGAAAAATCATATATATATATATTATTAATCTAAAAAACCTGAGTTTAAATTTGAATTTGGATTCAGAATTTTTTTGGAAATACTTGCAATTATATCAGTAAAATTAAAGTGTTTAAAAATGAAATGTAATGTAGTAGTATAGCTTAAATGTAAATTGTTATCCAATATTTCTTTATACATATTTTTTTTTAAAATTAAATAAAAAAAATTCATTTAAATCCATCTAAACAATAAAACATTTATAACAAAAGCTTACACTTTTTTGTATATTTTTTAAAATAAAAAACTGATTATTATAAAACTAATAGCTCATGGATACTGTTTTTACATTTTGAAGATAAACATTCAGTGTAGAATTTCAAACATTTTTGTTTTATATTTCATACAATGTTAACAATAAATCATGAATAAACTAACATGACATATCAGCAATTCAACTTTGTTATAAAGAAAAAACATACTCTAAAGATATATTTCTACAATGAAGTAGAGTTTTGTGATTTTGCATGAGGATCAAAACTGTTATCACATTTTTTTGAAAATAAATTTGGATATTGGCTGTTAGAATTGTGAATAATTATATATTAATACACTGATAAACAAATCACAATTCATAATAAAATGTATGTTAGATATAATTGACTGCATCATGTTAATGTTTACATTTCAATTGTTATTAGTGTAAGCAGATACAGGTAAATTAAAATTCATCATAAAACTATAGTAGACATTGTTGAATGCATTGTTACATTACATTAAATAGATGATTTAATATTGCACATCTATTAAAATTGTATCCAAATTTTATAATTTTTTTAACTTTTAACTGCTACAAGTGGTCTATTCTGCAGCTATCAATTTTTTAATGTCTAATTCTATATTATGTATTATATTGAATAAGTAGTCATCTCTATTTTGAATGAATCAAATTAGTTTAAATTTTACTCATGTAGTTTAAATTTTATTCCCTCTTTTCTGATTTAATGGCATCTCATACCACTTGTAGTTTAAACAGCAGTACATTTTTTAAATCTTTTTCAAATGACCACTTTTTTCTGCTTTTTAAACCTAATATTACAAAGCCTATTGTAACTAATGACAACCATAATAAAAATCAAATTTATTTTATTATATTAACTGACTATTAAAAAAATCAATCAATTGAGTCCAGTTAAACCAAAGTAACATTATTTTTTTTATCTTTGAAACTTTATGGCTATACTTTTTAATTTTTTTTTATATAAATATTTTAATAAATATTGTAAATAATGTTGAAAAAAAAAACAAATGTATTACTTGTAGCATTTTTATGTAACTAAACCATATTGTAGCCATTGGATGTTAAATTAATGTTGTGAAAGTTGTAATAAAAATTGCAGTAGAAGTTGCATATATCCAAAAGATACATATATTGTGCTGCATGTAAATATAAAAAAACACTGTAAATTTGGCTTTGTTATATTTATATAATAAAATACATTTTCATTATTATTATTTTATCTTTTCATATAATAGAAACATAGATATTGCTAAGAAATACAATCAAAAATGTCTTTAACATTAATTAATCAGAATATTTATTTATTGGCTTTGCAAAAGATTAGTAATCATCATTACAAACAATACTCAATTTTCAAAGCATAAATACTTTCACAACTATATCAAAATTGGCTTTGCAATTCTGCATCTCTCAAATACAATTTTCTATTGAATATTACACGTTTTTATAAAACACATGTACTCAATATACTAATAGACAACAATATTTAAAAAAAGGCAAAACTCTCCATAGACTAGTGCCACTCAGTGCAAGCCAGAGTAATCAATGGATGCCAGAAGGCTTGTGCACAAAATCCCTATCCAATGCCTACTCATCCAATATCCCCAGACTAGTTTCTGGCTTGTGGCCTTTGTTGGTGAGGAGTCTTCAATTTGAGAGCACTGCACCTAGATCTTAGGATCTAATGCAATTCTCCAGCAGCCATCTTTTATCTCTACTTAACTAAAAAACTATGAGAATAAAATTGAAAACACAATAATATTTTTAATCTAAGCTCATTAGCTTATATAGTCATATAGGTCTGAGCTCAGTTCAGTATCCCTTAAATTTTGGTGTCTTTGGTTCTTTAATAACCATAGCCGCCACTATCCTATTAGGTAGGATTGGTATTAAACCAACGAACATCACATGATCATCATTTCCTATGCTTGCTCATAACTGTTATTAAAACAGGCAAAACTCTCCATATAGTAGTACCATTCAGTGCAAGCCGAGTAATCAATGGATTCCAGAAGGCTTGTGCATAAAATCCTTATTTAGTGCCTACTCATACAAGATCACCAGACTAGTTTCTATGGTTATTAAAAAACCAAAGACACCAAAATGTATAGGTACTGAACTGAGTTCAGATCTATATGATTATATAAGTTAATGAGATTAGATTGAAAATATAATTGTGTTTTCAATTTTATTCTCATAGTTTTGTAGTTAAGTAGAGATAAAAGGTGGCTACTGGAGAGTTGCATTAGATCCTAAAATCTAAATGCAGTGCTTTCAGGTCCAAGGCTCCTCATGAAGCCACAAGCCAGAAACTAGTCTGGGGATATTGGATGTGTAAGCTCTAGATAGGTATTTTATGCACAAGCCTTCTGGCATCCACTGATTACTCTGGCATACATTGAGTGGCACTACTGTATAGAGAGTTTTGCCTCTTTTAATAACAGTTATGAGCAAGCATAGGAAATGATAATCATGTAATATTTCAAAAAGTTTGCTTGTGTCTTCAGATTAACTACAACTTCCACAGGATTGCTTTTTAACAAAAATTCTTAATTTTTTGCTTTTAAAAATTACTATAAAAATTTGAGATTTTTATTCAGTTTATGGGTAATTTAATTTCTTTATAAAATTTGGTTATTGTTATTGGGCTGTTTTGTTTTTTTTTAATCTCAGCTGATGTAATAATTTATCAATCTGATAGAAAAGATTATTGCTACATAAATTTTATATTTATTTGTTATTGGTAACGTTTTAATGCAGAATTATTCATTTTAATATTTTTAGTTATGTGTAGAAAATTGCTGATTTCCCCATAGCTTTAAGGTAAATTTAAAAATCGTGATACAGATATTAAATTCAGACTCTGTTTTTTATTTTAATCTTAACTGAAAATGTAATAATCATTTTATATTCTTTTATTTAATTTACTCTTTCTGGCCAAAATCTCGTAACTTAATTTTCACCCACTTCCCAATTTCTGATCTTTGGAAACTTTGTATACATATATATTCCTTACAGCAATACATTTTAAAACAATTTTCAAACAATTTTAGCAAAAAATTAATGAAAAATTTAATTTTTAAATTTTATTTGTTAACAATGTCTAGCAAAATAATTTATAATTTAAATCTGAACGATGCATTGAAAACATTTGCAATTTTATTTTAACTTTCGCAAAATATTTTAGATTAATTATACAGTGGCCAATAACAAATTACTAAAATATAGACTATTATTTGATACACTCACAGAAAGTAAAATAAAAACAAACTAAATTAACAGATTGGAACTTTGGGAATGATTGTATATAAAAATAAAAAATAAATATATATTAAAAAATCTTTTATTAATGGTGCACTAAAAAGTATGAAATAAAAATGTACTTCAGCTTTCACAGTATATTTGACATTATGTGGCCAAAAATAAAAATGTGGAGTAATAGTATTTAGAAATAGTTTAAGAATGTTTCTGAACAATAATGCCCTATACCGTGAAAGCTATATTTACATTAATGAATCACATATTCTTTAACTTTCAGTAGTTTTATTCATTCATTTATTGATATTGTTTGAAAATAAAGATTGACATTGTATACTATGCTGATTTAAATACGGTGTTCTGAATTTATTTTTGAATATTTATAGGATAAAGGTGGTGCCTCATTTTTAACAACTGATAATATTAATGAAAAGTCAGTTTTGTGAATGTAAGTATTATATATCCATAGTTTATCCATGTATAAAATTTAAGCAGAAGTAACAAAATATCTGGACTCTATATATAAACAATATTCTTACCAGTCCTCGAGTAAAAATATTAAAACTATTTTGTAGACAAATAATTGTATTTTGGTTTTTATTTATATATTTACTTTTTGTTAGTTTATATTATTTTATTGTTTACATACATATACATATATACATTTTATAAAATAAACAAACAATAGCTTTTGAGAAAATGTAAACAAATTACAGAAAGGATTTACTTTCATTTTCAAAAACAAAACAAAAGATTGAATATATTCAAAATTCTCACAAGTACTAACATGCAAAAAGAGAAAGAATCTACCAATCAGTGATGGTGTGGGTGGAGCATGGAATAATTTATAATAAGATATACCTGTCCAATACTGATATCTTGGATTCCAGTTTTTTAATTTTATAATAAAATCAGGTTTAAACAAAGTATGGAGGTAAAGAAGAAAACAAATAAGAAATGGATTTCTTTGGCATATGTGACATCTATAAATATGAAATTGAAGGAAATAATTGGTAAAGATTATAATATTGGTTTTAAATCACCCTTATGTTTAAATAGGTTGATAAATAATTCAAAACAATAGTGTGGATGACGATAATAAATATGAATTTGTATATTTAATTATTTTCCGTGAGACTGGTTGTAATGCTATTTATTATGGTGGAACAAAAGCTAATATAATGACAGGAAGAAAAAGTTAAAAGAGGCTTGATTTATTGCTAAGTCTAATGATGTCATTAATCAGTGTAATATGAGTGCCCCATTGAGCATGGACTGGAATATTAACAGTTCCGTTAAATTAGTCACCATGAATCTGGTATACAGTAATGAAAGTGTTTGATGAATTTGTATTTATTTATTGTTAAAAAATTTTTACTCTAATATTTATATATGTGTTGGAGGATATTTACAAAAGATACTTATAAGAAAGTGAATTTAAACCAAAGGAATAACAGTGGCATGAGAGATTGCGAATTGATAATCAGAATTTTCAATAGTTGGCCTTGCAAAATATTTATGATAACCCTCACAAACAATAATGCTATGCTCAAGGAATGTCTATTTTTTTTACATCTAAACCAAAACAAGCTTGGAATTTTTGATCTTTCTTCCAGATCCATTTAAAATTTCAATTATCAATGTCTTATCATTTCTTTTAGAAGTTTGCTCATCTCAGTTGCATTTTAGTCTTTTAATTGTTTCAATAATATCAGTAATACTTGCTTATTCTCTCATCTATATATTTAGCAGTTGTTTCCTTCTTGCTATTATCAAAACACATCTTTATTTATATGCTGAAAATTAAATGAAATGTAATAATTTTTAATATAATAAAATGGGTAATTAATAAAATTTACTGAAAGATAATTATTGTGAACTTGCTAAAAGAAACATGCATTTATAAAGTATATGAGAGACATGGACTAAATGAAAATATCTGTTTTGCTGAAATGCATCTTTACAGCCATTAGTTTATGATTATTTTCTAATAACTTCAAGGTTAAATAGTAAAATTAACTGGTAATGTTGGGAGCTAGTATTACTAATGCTAAGAAGATATAGTTAATGTTGAGATGTAGTTTGTTTTACTATAATTATTAAGCATCATTTAATCCCAAATTCTCATTTTCAGGATATTTCTGGATTTATAATTTTTTTGGATTTCAAGAATAGACCTTTTTGTCCATTGTTCAAATTCAAACTCTGCTAAAATAAAGAATGAAACAGGCAGCTCACTACTATTAGTCTTATTAAATTATAGGCATTTATCTATTTTTTTTTTTTGTAAATGAGTGTAGAAATGAAAATTATTGACTACACTACATTAAAAGTATATTTGAAACTTTGTATTTTCCTTAAGGTTTGTGATATTGGTGTTTTAGTTGTATTTATATGTTGGACTATTTCCATCATCTAATATGAATATTGAATCTCTTTAGAAAAAATTAACTTTATTTAAATATTCCAAATGCATTCAACTGTTAGTAATAGTACACTGGTTAGTATACACACAATGTTTCAAGAGGTATTATTCTCCCCTCTTCTTCAGGTGTTTCTGGCCTGACCAATGACAGTACTAGCATGGGAATTGAACCTGGTCTATTAGATTCTTTGAGTACTGAATTTTAAGGTAACACTCTAACCAGCTGAACCATCCTCCCAATAAAAGTCAGTAGAAAGTTAGTATTCTTGTCTATTTTGAATAGTAAGTGTTTAATTAATGACATTCTAGCTGTATGTACATCTTTATTTGATTGGACATATGAAATAAGTGAACAGTGCACTTCCTAAGAGAATATTTTATGGCAAATTTGATCTTGGTTTTCAGGGAGGGATAGACTCATTATATATTATAAAAATTATTCAAAGACATTCTAAAACAGTGCAATGTTAATTGTTTCTAAAAGGAACATATAGCAAAAAATAGAAGACATTGAAGAGTTATAATTAGACATCGTGCTGAAACATTTCGGAAAGAAAAGTTTTCTACTGAAGAAAGTAATCACTATTGAAAAAGATAAAGTATGCAGATATAGATGTATTTGTGGTTCATTCATTGGTTTGCATAGTGATTGCCAAACTCATTTTTATTGGAGCAATTGTTTTTTTTCTATCTCTCTCTTCTTTCTTTCTTCTTCTTCTTTTTTTTTTTTTACAGTTAGGATGATCATATTCATATATGCGTGATTGTTTATATATATAAAAAAATATTATAAAGCATACTATTAACTAAAAATTAAATAGAAAATATTCAAATCATCCTTCCAAACGTTAAGATATTTCAACAACGCCCTCTGTGAATAAAAACAAAGTTTAAAAATGACTAATATTATGTTTTTCTTTGTATACACAAGTTAAGCATGTTTGTTTAGTAGCAATTTAAGATCATTGGTAATTTAATTTTACACTCTTTGTTTAAATACATCTGAATTTCAATATATAACATTGTTTGCTGTATAAGATTCATATCCTTTTGGACATCCTTTTGAGTTGGACTGTTTGAAGTTGAATTTATTCACAGAGGATGTTGTTCACATAATGTTTGGAAGGGTGATTTGAATATATACATATATAAGTAATAAATAAATAAAAATATTATTTGATAAATTCATAAAATATATAGTCGTTATCATCTTAATAGAACTAAATTGATTTTCAATTTTATTATATTGATAAGTATTTCTTTTATATGTTTATTAATTAATATTTATATTTAATAAAATTTATTACAAATGTTATTTATACTATATACAAAATTATTATTTATATTTAATAAAATTTATTATAATTTTATTTATACTATATACAAAATTTTTATTAATTTTAATAACCATGTAATAATACTTGTGAAGTCATTTAATAAGTTTGCAAATAACGTCTTCTCTAGTTAGACAAAAAATAAATTCATTTTTATCTATAGAAATAGGCTTGTCAATGATATTTTGGAGATTAAATTAAAAATGTTTTTAACTTTAAAAACTTTGTCAAACGTTGGTGGTCGAAAGGTCAGCACAGCAGCCTTACAAGCAGTTGTTCCGGGTTAGCGGATTCGCTTCCCGGCCGATGCTATGACACATGGAACAAAAAAAAATTTAAACTTTAAAACTACTGCAGAAAAGAAGTATTTCCATTATCAGAACAACAGAGAAATAATAGAACCAAACTAGTCAACTGCTGGTTAAATAACGTTTTCGTAATAAAATTCATTCACCATCTGAAAAAATCCAAAGTTTATTTAACAAATTTTTAACTACCTAACTTTTTTTAAAGTTTTAACTAGATTCAAGTAAAAAATTATAAGTATAATTGTGTTAATCACTGTATTACAAGATTGTTAAACACACACACATATATAAATAATTAAATATCTATCTATCTATCTATCTATCTATCTATCTATCTATCTATCTATCTATCTATCTATCTATCTATCTATCTATCTATCTATCTATCTATCTATCTATCTATCTATCTATCTATCTATCTATCTATCTATCTATCTATCTATCTATCTATCTATCTATCTATCTATCTATTTATCTGTCTGTCTGTCTGTCTGTCTATCTATCTATCTATCTATCTATCTATCTATCTATCTATCTATCTATCTATCTATCTATCTATCTATCTATCTATCTATCTATCTATCTATCTATCTATCTATCTATCTATCTATCTATCTATCTGCCTGTCTTACAGCCTGCATGCCTTCCTATCTATCTATCTATCTATCTATCTATCTATCTATCTATCTATCTATCTATCTATCTATCTATCTATCTATCTGCCTGTCTTATAGCCTGCATGCCTTCCTATCTATCTATCTATCTATCTATCTATCTATCTATCTATCTATCTATCTATCTATCTATCTATCTATCTATCTATCTATCTATCTATCTATCTATCTATCTATCTATCTATCTATCTATCTATCTGTGTGTCTGTCTGTCTCTCTGTCTGTCTCTGTCTGTCTGTCTATCTATCTATCTATCTATCTATCTATCTATCTATCTATCTATCTATCTTACAGCCTGCATGCCTTCCTATCTATCTATCTATCTATCTATCTATCTATCTATCTATCTATCTATCTATCTATTTATCTATCTATCTATCTATCTCTGTGTCTGTCTGTCTACCTATCTATCTATCTATCCATCTATTCATCTATCTATCCATCTATCCATCTATCCATCCATCCATCCATCTATCTATTTATCCGCTTGTATGTCTGCCTTCGTATTTACTTATCTATTTGTTTGTTTTTTTATCTCTCCATATATATTTGTCAGTGTGTTTATATATCTGTATATGTAAAATAATTCAAAACGTAAAATATTATTAAAAATATGAATATCGATTATAATTCAAGTTTTATTCAATTAAAATCATTAATTACAAAAGATAAGTCTAGGTTTTAAAAAAGACATGTTAGCCAAATGTTGTCTTTATTCTCTTTATATAATTTTATATTGCTTTTACAATTGTAATGTACATATGATTGCAAAAAGATAATTGATAATATTAGAATTATAGAATTTTTCAAGTATATTTCAGTGGAATCGAAACGAACGAAAGTGAAGGTATTATTACAATTAGTTTTTGTAAAATATATGCAATGTGTACTACATTGCGAAACAACAATGTATGGTTTTCTAGATCCATGAATTTAATTTCGAATATCTATCATTAAATAGGATAGATAATTCATGTTCCTACAATAATGCATACAGTGCCATTTCACTTGTACGATGGATTAATTTTAAAAATATTTTAAGTGACATGAATATATTAGGTAACTTAGTTAGCGAAGCAAATAATTCTAACTAACAGTGTCTTAAGAATTGCTGTTTATTGAATGAGTTGTGTACTAAATAAAGCTATACGCAGGTCTGCATAATGAGTCAATACAAAAGGCATTTACAGTCACTTTAGAAATAATGAAAATGCCTAATAAAAATAATGAAAATGCTTAATAAGTAAAATTATGTAAATTATCAATTTAACCCGAATATTCTAATTTGCATAAGGACAACAATAAACTGTTTAAGGAAATTAGCTGAGCTATCAAAATTATTAGCAGAAGTTTAATGTCAGGGAGTCACAGAACAGTTTAGTGGTAAGTCATAGGAGCAGCAAGGTGCTTGCAAAATCCAAAACCTAAATGAGCAGTGAAATATGCTGAATAAAGAGTTAAAATGAATAGTTAACAAAGAAGAGTTAACAGAATGAAACAATGGATTGCAATAAAGAAATGTGTCATTACAGCTCAATTCTATAAAGAATTGTGCTAGCATGATTAATACTCATTTAATCTGTGGAATTCAACCAGATAGTCGCTATGTGAAAGTACTAACCAACTACTAGTAGTTTATACTTTGAGTGATAAACTCATTGTTATGTTATTAAAACCTTTTTTGTATTATTTCTAAAATAATTAATGGATATTTAGCTAAGTTAAATCTGGCTCTGTATACATCAAGAATAAAGATTAACTACATTGTTTTTTAGGGTTATTATCTGCTGTTATTTAAATAATAAGAATTTGTAGCATTAATTTTTATAACCATGGCATCCCATTGACAAATTGTTTAGTCTAATTAGTAACTTTCCATGTCCTGCTTAGTCTGCAAGGTCTTTTTTTTTTAAGTGTCATAGCATCGGCCGGGACGCGAACCCACAACCTGGCATCTGCCTGCAAGTGCAAGGTAGTCGCGGTCTTTGTCTCTTCTTTGTCATTTCTAATGCTTGAACTACTTATGAACTCTTTAGCAATAAATCAATGCTTTGGTAACCTTTCATTGAAAATATAATCTGTGCATTAATATCATTTCATATTAGTATTATATTTAATTACTGAATTAACATTATACAAAAACCAACTATCCTTCTAAATATTAAATAATCTATTGATTGTTGACTTATAATTCTGTATAACGAGAACTTCACTGAAATATATCGTACTATAGTCTGTAAGCTTTGGCACAGATTTCTGACTCAAAGCTTAGCTTTTGGTGATTAAACATAAATATTCATTCAATTATATACTTTACTAAAGAACAGTGAATAATAATTAATAACTATATACTTTTTTAATTATTAAAAATAATCTAGTATTTAAATGGAAGTATATACTAAACTGAACAAGTATGATGTATCAAATTAAACTGATAATAGATGAGTTTAAATCTAAAATTTCTATTATAGGATCTGCTATTATTATTCCTTTTTAACTAGAACATGCAGATTAAAAAAATCCCTCTATATTTTGGTGTAGTGACCAAGGTCCAGGAATCACAGCACCACTCTTACTTCTTAGGAATTCTAAGGTCACAAGCAGTTGATAAAGATTAAAGTGATAGTATTTTATTAACTGAAAAGACATTTGCAATTGGTTTATTATTAGATGGTCTTAAAATTTAAAGCTTATTCGATTTATTTATATTTAATACAGATATTGGTTGCCGATTAATATATATATATGTACAATGACCATTTTCTTATATGTGTGCATATACAAACATAAATAAATTATAATAATAATTATTATTTGTCAACACAAATCCTCAGATTAAAATATTAAAACTGTTGGTTAAATAAATAATTGTATTTTGTTTTTATTTATATTTGTTTTTGCTTTAGTTAGTTTTTATGTTTTTTTGTTATTTACATATCTATACACACACACACACACAAACATATATATATATATTAAAAGATAAATAAATAGTTTTAAAAAAATAATGTTAACAATTTAGCAAGAACACTAAATGATGTGTTTAAACTTTGTATTATGTATATAAATTAATCACACTCCAAAGACGACTAATCTTAACTCCTCTTTTCACACATTCCTTCGCTAACTAAAATTTTTGTTAAAACCTTTTCTCCACTATTTCGTCTAAGTATTCATACCCACTTCCCGCCCCTTCATTCAATAGATTGATTAACTACAGTTCTCATGCTTAAACAGATCAATAAATATTATATTCTGTTATCCAGGTAACATTATACTTAGATAATAAGTGGATGGATTTCCATTTACTATCTAATTATAGTATTGTCTTGACATCAGATTGGTATGATATTCTAGTGATCTGTTCAAGCATGAGAGCTATGGGGAAACAATATATATGCATATCCATGAGTGGTGATATACAATATAGTGATGTAATACATATACATAATATTAAAAAATATATATTTGTACTAAATAAATGTAAAATTATATGATAATCACGAAGTATATTTAATTAACAGTTGAACTGTTCTCCTGATACGATGTTCTCTAACTTTTTACAGTAGGAACTCAATCATTTCTCACTGTATTTTAGATCCTTTTATATAAAATTATCCAGAACCACAGCAAACAGAGAGCAATCTTAAATCACCCTATATATTTTAATGTAAATTGATTTTGAAAGGACTGATATTAATTTTAGAGAACATAGATATTTTACTCATACAATACTTATAATGCCATCATTAAAATATATTTATATAATTTATTATATATAATGTAAAAATAAAGGTAAATTATGGGATGAGAAACCATAGGCATGACACCCTTTTATGCTTAACAACATCTTTTTTAGAGCTAACACATTGACATTAATTGTTCCTAATTATGATAAACCTTTTATGCTCCAATCAGATCTTAAATACATTAGTAGAGTAAATGCCTAACTAGGTTGGTGTTGTGATTACTATGTAAAAAAAATAAAATGAATCTAAGAAATTCCTCAGCAATTTGAAAATACTTTCTACTCCAACTCTGTGTTTGAACCCCTGATCTGAGAGGTATGACAAATTACCATTGCAATTACTATGATGCAGCATAACATATTTTTACATTAATTTATTGGATTGATAAACACTTCAAGCATTAATTATTTCAACATACCATCTTTCATTTCCAGAATGACATTGCAAAAGTAAAATAAATCACTTTTATTTGCTTTTCCAGTTCATATAAGGATAGTCAAACAGATATGTGACATTATAAAGGTGGATATCTAATCCTATTAAATCACAGCCTTGTTCAATATGGTTATCAATTTAAATTCACAAGGTAGGTTAATTTATATTCGTTTTAGTACCTTATGTGTACAATATGATTGAATATTCACTCTGATTAATACATTTGTCAGAGTAGCTTTCTTTATAAGAATTGGGAAAGAAATGTAAATTGATTCATTTTATATAGTTAATTTGATGATAGAAAGGAGTGCATTGATATAACTAACTATTGGAAAGTTTAGGATCAGAGTAAGTATATAATTGTTAATGTAATATTACTTATGATTTACATACTGGAGAATTGATTATTTATTTATAGAAATTTTACTTATCTTAAGAAGTGAATTTATCATCATAATAAATAAGATTATACTGACATCTTAAAACAATTAGATATTCTCTCTGATTAATATTCTTTATCAGATTATTTATACTCATAAGAACTGGAAAGCAAATGAAAATTAATACATTTTACATAATAAGTCTGGCAATAAAAGGCTGTAGATTGATATGTAAACAATGTGTGGGAATTGTTTCAATTTGCTCATTACATAACTAGTCTCTACTATTATAATTCAATTTACTTATTTTATATATACTTATTTGCATTCATGTGACAACATTCTATTTAGATAAATATATTAATGATTACACTTAATTAGTGATTATATCATTTTTAGCATATATATAAACAAAAAAACTCTGGAATAAACACTAAAATATTCAAAATATGAGTATATAATAATAAATAATAGTTATAGCCAGTTTAGGGCATGTCTGGCATTCTAAATAGCAATTTACAGTTGAAATTTAAATATATATATATATATATATTAAAATCTCATTAAAATAAATTTATTAACGATTATTTAAAATTATTTCTTAAATTCAAATGCATGTACAACTTGTTTTTGCCATTCTTTCCCCACACATGTAATTTATTAGTAATAAAAATAATGAATTATTTTTCAATTGAAAATAATTAAGAAATTGAAATTACTTTTGCGGTTTATTAAAGTTGTTTATAAAATATATTATCACCGTTATAATTCATTATTTTTATTACATTTATTATTCTATAATGGATATTTTATTTATGTAATAAATTGACATAATTTAAAAACTTCTCTACAGACATATTATGCATTCTGGCATGAATCAACTGAAGGGTACTAGTTCAGTCACAAATACATTTTGGGAGTCATTTGCTCCTTTTCAGACATGTTTTAAGTGTGTACAGCTAAACAGAAGTTTTAAAGTATACCTGATACGCATATTCGTACTTCCGAAATATAAACAAAAAACAGTTTTTATTTAAAATTTATAATTAAAAATCTTATTTTACAGTAGTCTAATTACGTAAATAAGTAAATAAACACAATTGCCTTTAGCTAATAATAATATATTTCGGTCTTCCGGCTAGTATGCGCACATACACACACTCTTAAAACCTTAATGTCTATAATCAAGTTATAATGGAAAATGTATATGAAATAAATGCGTGCATAAGTAGACTAATTCTTAGATTTATCATTTTAATAGATAAGTGGAAGCAAGTCGGATTATTATTATTTTTAATGCCTTTAATTAAAATAATTTTCTAATTGTAACAAAAATTTTATCAGTAATTATTACTTTGTAATGGGGTTTATGGTTAATATTATTTAAAATGTGAACGTTTTAATAGCAAAAACACAAGTTTTTGCGAAGAGTGAATCATATAATTCTTATTTTTCAGATAGCGCGGTAGATTTTTGTTTTCTGCTCTTTTAATGTCATTAAATTTTTATAAAATTCTGTACGATGAATATATAATAATCTACTTTTTGCATCCGAATTTACCCATGTTAACTTTTTTAATAAACAAATCTCAGTTCTTCAACGTTATTAGTTTAAGATGAATTCGAATCCGGTTGTTTTTATGGGAAAACAAACTATTGAGATGTGGTCTCAAATTTTTATAAAACCTTATAATGGCAATAATAGAAACACTATTATTATTTTCTATACCACTATTTCCTAAAATACAATATTGAAAACTTATAATGAGAAAACTTTACAACTTACCTGGTCCATGCAAAATTTGCATCCCGCTGATTTAAACCACGTAGTTCCCATTTTTGAATCGTTAATTAAAATACAAAGGATTTGAGCTGTCAAAGATTAGTTCCAATCCAAAACGGTCTTAAATTCAACAAAGCTTAAGTAATGAAGACTAGATAGATAATAATAAAAGAATTAAATGCAAATCCGTGATTGTATTTCTAGCTAGGTTAATTATCTAATTTACACGCGTTTCTAAAATATTACGCGTTTTCCAAGTACTGTTTACTTTCTTTGTAAGCCGTCATACTTAAAAGCAATCCTTTATAGATGCGCAGAGATGGTGATTCAATTCAGCGAAACCCTTGAAAAGAGCGCCTAATAGTACAATCCTCAATCTTAGAGATTTACTTTTTTCCTCTTTTTTAAACCAACGCCAGTTTAAACGTGACGTCGCCAATAGAATTGATCACATGTTAAATCGCGCTCAGTATTCAGATTCGCATACATGTTCGCTTGAGGAATATTGGTAACTCAATAGTTAACTATATTGATGAAAGATCTTCGCAATTTAACTATAATTATTATTAATAGGCAGATAAGTTTTAATTTCATATCACGAAGCGCGAATAGTTCAATTTTTTTTTTTTCTAGGTGGCTAAAGATAGAATCACCGAGACGTTTTACCTTCATTTCCTATTAAGATTATTAGATCAAATAATGCAATTTTATTGTTCATAGGAAATCATTTCATATATAAATGTTTAACTAGTAAACATAATAGCATGATAATATTTGATATTACTCTTTTATGTTAATAATTTTAAAGTGTTGTGTTTAGTTAATTAAGTAATATATTGTACAATATTTAGAAATTTCTGATATTATAATTATACAGTATGTGTGTATATATATATATGTGTGTTTGTCGGATCCTGCATCAGCCTATCTTCCAGATTCATAGTTAGCCAATAATGAAATAATCGAATGGTTTGTTCATATGATAATTTATATAAAGTTTGAATACCAGAAACGGCAGATTTGATTAAAGATTTATGAACCTTGAACCCTGGAGCCGACCAATTATCACTTTTTTAAACAACACAGGACAATAACTTTTAAATATAATGGTTAATTATAAATAATCAATATACAATGCCTAGCCTAATATATTATCTGGGACTTTACAAGATTACATGTTGAGTCATCCAAGGCTGGGTAATATTTCAACACAAGCCGTACTTCTTGTATCTTTGAATTCTTTTTTCTCTTTATTTTCCAATTTTTTATTTAATTAATGTCTTTAATCATCTAGGCTGATATACACCTAATAATTCTGAGCCCAGTTCCACCCCTCTTTTTTATTCATATATTGTTTTTTTTTTTTTTAAAGATATATTGTTTAGATATGTTTTATAAATATGTGATGAAGTATAAGTATGAATATATATCTAAAAACTAATATTACAGAATTATTGGTTTTAGAATCTTTGATTATATTAAAAGTGAAAGAAAAATCAAGATATTTCACATTTAAAATCATTCAAGGCTTAAAATGATTGCAGATAGTTTAATAAACATACACAATGTGCACCAGTGCAAAGATGACTGTTTTTTTCCTTTTCAAGCTGTCTACAACGACATCTCTGAATCAACATATGTATTACATAACATATATTTTAGCTATTCACTGAAATGTGATAACATGTTTGAATTATCAGTTATGATATGAAATAGACACTAATTTGTACATCCACAGATCATTTTCAATGTTTTCCCTATCATCACAAAATCTTGTAAACTACGTGAAAGCATTATTAAAGATCGTGACTTTCAGTAATAGTTTTACCCTATTTAAAATAGAGTTTAATGTTACCATGTTGTCTCATAGTGGGTTGAATATGCCAAATGCAGATAATACAGATCTAAATGATATGACAAAGAGCTAGTAATAATATAAGAAAATATAATTCTGAATTAATAATAAAATATGGAAGAGAATAAAAATCTCATAAATGTAGAACAGTACCTTGAAACAAACTGTCACATTTTATGTCATGTCTCATGGTTTAGACAAGTGAACATCTTAACATTTTTTCAATAGACAGATGGCGCTGCAATAATCTTGGAAAGAGAACCAGTCTGTAATTCACATTGCACCGAGACACTCTTGGTATTGCTTTCATCAGTAAAACATCGCTTGAATTAAATACATCTTTGATAGGAAAGGGGTCCTTTGATGAAATGATAAATATATTTGCTTGCTATGTATGTAATCTGAGTAAAAATGCAAATAGAACTTGGATATGTTTTAGATAACTAAGATATTTTCAGGCAATGCTAGTATTTTTTTAAAAAGTAATTATTTCTTAGCCAATCCAATCCCACTCTCAATCACATATTTAGCATTCAATGAACATTTATTCTTACAAAAAAGATATTGACAGTATCAAAACATACAAACTGTTATGTGAATGTTAGTTCATTTGATGTAAAAAAAACAGTATTGCATTATGATGTAACAAAACTGTTGAAGGAGATGTGCATGATTGAGGCTTCGACCCTCTATTTTTAAGAAAATAAATATAGAGTTGTAAAGAAGGTGAAATAAAACTTCAAATCATCAGCATTTCTTAATAAATTAACATATTACCCTTCCTCACACTCAGTAAAAGAACAGTGAAACAAAATACATTATTCCCTAGGCTTTCATTCCCACCCACATTCTCCACACAGAAAAGGAACAGTGAAACAAAATGCATTATTGTCTAGGTTTTCACATTGGTAGATGTTTGAATAGTTTTAAATCTTTGTTTTATGTGCTACACAAGAGTAGCTAATTACTTATTACTGATCAATACTGAATTTTTAAGAATAGTTCAGTTACTGCAGAGCTATCTGTGGGAAGTGTGAGTAACCAATCAACTTTAGTTGATAACAATATTAAATTTGCATCCTTAGAGCAGTTTCTGGCTTTATCAGACAAATCTTTAGAATTTAAATCTGGAAACTGTTGCTCTATAAAACCAGACTATGCTTTTTAACTTTTTTATGCTATCAATATAGCTCTGGATATTTGAAAAAAAAAAGCAGTTTTATTCATGTTATGCCAAAGTTATCTATTCTAAGTTGATAATGCTATTATTTCAATATTCCCAGGATCAATTTTTGACTTTTGACTTTCTCAATGAGGATTTGGAATTCAAAATGCAATTAACACAATCATGCATCTAACAGTCTTTTTTATATTATCATTAATAATACTGTGCATTTTGGTTCAGTGGTAGGTTAGTAGATTCTAGAGTTTAAGATTTATGAATGCTGGCCCAATTCAATCTCTATAATGAATTTTCTGGCAATTAATTACCCAATTATTCATTTCTTTAATTTTGAACTGACTATTTGCTATACTATAAAATACTGTACTTTATATAATAATATTGGATAAAAGATATCATAAAAAGTGATTGGTTCTCTTTCTAAGCTTTTGTTGCACCATCTATAGACTGTTGTTTGTGTTAGGTAGTGACATAATTTAATTATTTACTACAAAATGTTAAATGGAGTATATAGCAAATCTGGATTTTGAATTATGAATTTTAACAGCACATTTTATATCCAGATTGCCTTTTATGCTATCCCTATCACTGCAAAATCTTGAAAACGACTTCAGAATGTTATACAGGATTTCAATCATTTCAAGTGTTTCCATAGCATTTTTATCAAAATTTAATATTAGTGTGTTGTTCCATCATGAAATAAATTACAAAACATACTATTACATTTCATTTCATCATTTGCGATCAATATATGCCAACATCTTAAAATTTTTGTGGCAAATAGTTAAAGTATGTTGCTACATAACATATTCACTAATTAAGAAACGAGACTTCAGGCAATCAGAACAGAAAAAACATTTTTCTTTCCACTCAGAACTCTATATATGTAAAAAAATACCCAAACATTGATAAGCTACCTAGCATAAAATGAGAAAGAACCAGTGACTTTCCAATGAGCATACTGTATATGTAAAAAACAAAATGAAGCAAACACCCAAAGGCTGATTACAATCTGTATAATGTGAAAGAATAAGGAAATATGGATTATTGATCAAGATTTTTATGAAAAATACTTTTTAACAAGCAATATAATTAATATAACTTAACTAGTGCACACTATGCAAATCTGATATTTAATAATGGACTAATGTAATTAATAAAATTAATTATTATTTCTATATAACCTTATTTTAAATTGATCTAGCTACTTTTTAGACAGAAGCATACCATTGGCATATATATATAATTTATATCAAAAAGTACTGGAAACCATTATATTTTAAAGACATAAGACATCTTATGGATTAAACTTTAGAGATTATGACTCATATATCAACAATGACTTATATGTCTAAGTACAATCATGCCACAGTCATACTGTCTTTGAAAATTGACATTATATTCTTAGAAAATGAATTCTGGACTCTAAATTTTATGATAGGAAAATAAACCCTAAAATTTAGACTCTATGTAATGTGTTTCAGTATAAAAATGCCTAGTCCCCCCCCCCCCAAGTTGGAGGTTCTGCTACCTATGAATCACACACATTATATAATGACTTTAGCTATTAATTACAAAAATGTTAAAATGCTTGAGTGTCTGGATCATAATTAAGTTATAAAATGTGGCAGTGCATTTCATATCTTAGTCTACAATAAGACAACAGGTTAAAATTCTATTGAGGAACACTCCCAATGAACTATTTGAAATAATTCACACTCTAAATTGCAGTGAAACCCTGAGTTGCAAAAATGTTTTCTAAAGTGAATTTCAAGATTTTATGATGTCAGAGAGAGCTTTGAAGATGATATATGAGGATGTAAAACAAACTATCACTTTTCATGTTATAACAAGTGATCCTGACATACTAGCACCTTAAATTTTAGATGAATAGTTAAATATCACTACACCTGAGTCTCTTTTTGTGCAGATTTTTTTAATGCAATTTTGAAGATATGTAATTCATGTTTCTTCTTAATATCTTTTTATGCAGTTTTCTTTTATGCGATGATTAAGTTCATATTTCATTTAAAATCAGGATTTCCCCATTTATATACATGCATTAAATTTTACATGTTTTAAATGCCTGATGGAAAAAGATTCGGCAATAAATTTAGATACTAAAGAAGATTTAAAAAGAGGTAATGAAACAGAAGTGGAACCTGTTTATTTCACATCAAAAATGATTTATGAAAGTCTTCAACTTTCTATTCAATTGGAAAATCATTTTCTTGTTAATGACATGAATTATGAACCAAATTTAATGAGAGCTAAATAGTTCTATGCCTATGTTATGTATGTTTATATTTTTTTATACACATGTATACATGGAGAAACTTTTAGACAGAAAAAAGTTACAAGTAAAAATACTTAAGAATTTTTAATTTTTATTTAGAAAGAATGTATCTTTAAAAGTTTTTAAATATTTTTACTTGTAACTTTTTTCTGTCTAAAAGTTTCTTCATGTATATATGTGTAAAAAGAAAATTTAACCATTAGTCATTATTAATACACTTGTGGAAGCATGTTTATATATATATATATATATATATATATATAGTTGCACTCATGGAAGTGCATTTCTAACAGCTAGACATAGCAGTCTGGATATCGTGAGCTTTATAAACAATTAGTAAAAATCATCATCTTAAAGTTTAATTACTAATTACATTATCAACAGAAAACCATTAACACAGCATGAGACTGAAGTTGGTGCTAATTGTATTTCCTCTTGTGACAAATCTGATATCTTACCAGTTCACAAATGAACCGCATAGTATCAAATAGCAATAATGATTAAAAATATGTATGAAAAAATATAAAATAAATTACAGATGAAAACATATTGTTTTGAATGAAATTAAATAGTTAATAAAAAAAAGTTTGTCTTGTATCATTTTTTTTCAAATAGTTGAAATTATTTATTAGTTATAATTTATTTCCTTTTTTTAATGCAAATTTTAAAGTAATTTTACCTTGTTGTTTTGGGTTTATGCAAATTTTTAAAAATTACAGAACATATCCCACATTTTTCATGGTTAGTTAAGTCTATTTTTATGTGATCTTTTTAATGCAGGTTTTCTATGGAACCTATCTACCACATAAAAAAGATCCAGGTGTACATAAGACATGAAGTGATGCAAATATGGAGATTTAGGAAGATTATATGTAGAACAAGCCACCTTTACACTGGAACACAGTCTTACTGGCAATTGAACTGTTAATGTTTACACCATAGATATTCAATTTTTCTTTATTATTTTTTCTATTTTAAATATTTTAAGCTATACTTATGATCTCTCTCCTCTTTTTATGTTTGTTTGTTTTTTCCCCATAAAAAAGGATTTCACATTTTAATTGCAACCATATGTTAAAGGAGAATAAACAAAATATAAGCAGTGAAACTGCATGTGCAAAATCACTGATTTATTTAAGCACACAAAAGTAAATTTGAAATTTTTATTAATCTGATGTAAGAAGAGAATACAATGAAACTGTTGTTCTGAATTGTTTGGTGCAGTGGTAAAGTGAGAATCTCTGGAGCTGAAGATTTAAAGATTATGATTCAGCTTTGTTATTTTTAGTGTTCTTATGAACATCTTAGTAATAAATCATTCAATTATTGTTGTTGTTGTTGTCATCATCACTTCCCCATCATCATTATCATCATCATCATCACCATATTATGTAGATAACATTTCTAATATCTTAATACTTAGAACTATTGGGTTGAGCATTGTGAATAAAATTTTATAGCTATTATTTTTTATAAATTATTATTAATTTTTCTTTATACATTGATAAAATTATACAAAATCAAACAAACACAACTTTGTTTTTATTTTTTTAATACTTACTTTATTAAATTAAATTAAAATTAATCCACCTGACAGTTTCGATTGCCCAGAAATCTTCCTCAGAATTTCTCCTTATTGAATCATTTTAATTTAATTTAATAAAATTAGCATTAAAAAAGTAAAAAGAAAGATAGATATGTTCAATTTTCTAAAATTATTATTACTGGTAATTTTATTTTCACAATTTTATATATAGTAAGAAATTGCTTAATTATTTTGATTACACAATATATGATAAAATGATGTGATGTGATGTGATGTACTGTAGCTACTGCTTAAACGAAGTCAAGAATCTCTCAGCAATTATACCAAGAAAAACTTGTTACCTACTTAATTTTACATTCCCCAGTCTAATTTTTCCCATATTCTGCTCCATCCCATTTCCACAACATAATCTTTGTCAACTCTACAGCCTTTATATCTAAATCCCCCTTATCTTTTGCCAAACCCAGCATAAAAACCAATAATCCAATTTCTGTATAATTACTTTTTTCATATTTATTTTCTCATAACTTCATTATATGTGCCCTTTTTGTTTTCAAGCATTTACATTCAATTAACAAATGCCTAATATTTTCTATTCCTTCCTTACATAATTTGCAAAATAAATCACCCATATTTTTCCATTTACATGTATATTCTCTTGTTACTAAAGATCCTGTTGGAGCCTTAAACAATAAACTACTTTCCTTACTATTATAAATTAACTCACACCTAATATTCTGTTTATTTCTATATATAATTAAACTCTTTTTACTCTCCATACTAGTTCTCCATCTCTCTAACTCCCTATTCTTTATTAGTAAATCTATTCTTTTATCCCATTCCTTACCACTATAACTCTCAACAATCCCCCTAACACAATCATCCCATCTTTTATACAAATATTCAGATATAAATTCTTTATCCAAATCTTTTGCATACCATATTACCTTTCTCACCCATCTTGTTACCTGCCCTTTACTCATAACCCAATTAAATACTATTTTAGCTATTTTTTTATTACCCATAAACTGCAACCTACCAAACATTTTCATTTTACTTTCTGCATCTCTCATATGAAAATTTGACCATCCCATATCTCCTTGAATTGCCTCCCTTGCTGTCCACACATCTGCATCCAATGCATGTTTTCTTACTTTCCTTTGAACTTTTTCTAAGTAATTTAATACCCCATTACTAACATATAATTCATCATTACCATATGTTAACCCTGCTACTGCACCCCCTTTCTATATAATTCTAGCTATATCATATTTATTATATGAAAACACTTAATTTCTTTATCAATCCCTTTCTTTTCTTTGCTTCATTTATCAATTTTATCTCCCATTCAGCCAAATATTTTTTCTGATTACTTAAAATAATTCCCAGATAACTATATCTATTCACCACACTCAACTTAATATCCCCCAACAAAAATTCTACATCTTCTCTTTCCCCAGTATTAACCATCATTATATTTGATTTTTTCTCACTAAATTTAATCCCCATCTCTTTACCAACCCTTGCACATGTTCTCAGCATAACTTCCATATCTTCTCTTCTTTCTGCACACAAAAAAATATCATCTGCAAAAAAAAGACCTGACAAAATATATACTCCCTTACTACCTATTAACGGTATCTCTATCCCTCTTCCTAATCTTTCTATTGCTCTTTCCATTTCACTCAAATACAATACAAACAAAATAGGTGACAAAGAATATCCTTGTCTTAGTCTCATCCCATTTTTAACTTTAACTGATTCTATATTCCCTAATTGATATATATAATAATTATTTTCATATAATTTCTTTATAATATTTACTAAAGCTCCATACATTCCCAAATTTACTAAACTTATCCATAATCTATTTCTATTTGCTCTATCATATGCCTTTTCTATATCTATAAAACTCATATATAACTGTTTATCTGAATTCCTACTCATATCCATAAGTTGTGTAACTACGAATAAACTATCTCCTATATGCCTATCTAATCTAAAACCTCCTTGCATTTCCCCCACTACATTATTCCCTTCCACCCATTTTACAACTCTTCT
Source organism: Epiperipatus broadwayi (assembly GCA_028023455.1). Lineage (NCBI taxonomy): Eukaryota > Metazoa > Onychophora > Udeonychophora > Euonychophora > Peripatidae > Epiperipatus > Epiperipatus broadwayi. The sequence continues at coordinate 5,864,888 of JAQFVV010006264.1, read as the reverse complement.
AGCCAACATATATGAAAAAACTTTATATAAAACTGATGTTACCGCTATCGGTCTATAATTATTTAACTTTCTATGATCCTTACCCTTTCCTTTAAATAATAATCTTACTCTTGTATTACTCCAACTACTTGGGAAAACTCTATTCTGTGCCATCTTATTAAAACAAGATAATAAATTTACTTTTTCCCTATATCCTAAATTCATTACCATCTCTGCTGCCCATTCATCTAAACCTCTTGCCTTTCCACTTTTCAATTTCTTCACCTCATTCAATTCATTTTCTGAAAAACTAATATTCCCATTACTATATACTTTCATATTTTCTATCACTCTATCCTTCACATCTAACATCTTTTCTATACTCATTACATATCTATTTAAGATTCTCTCTAAATCTTCTCTAGAGCAATATTCTATTCCCTCATCATCTAGTAATATTATTTCTCTCTCCCCTACATTTCTCCTTTTAATATAATTCCAAAATTTTTTACTCCCATCTCTTCCACTTTTATTAATATCCTCCAACAATTTATTATTCAATTTCATTCTCTCTCTATAATTGTCTATTTTAGCCAACTTCTTCTTTTCTAAGTACTTTTCCCATTTAGCATTAATATCTTTTTCACTTTCCTTGTTCTTAATAGCACACTTCTTTTCTCTACATGCTTCTTTCCTCTCTTTTACACTTTTACTCATTCTCATTTTTTTATTACTTTTATTCTTTTGAATATTCTCACCTAAAACCCTATTTGCTACTTTTTCTACTTCTGTACACCAGTCCTTATACTCATCCCCAACCCACTCTTTCATGATTTCTTCAACTTGTATTTTAACTCTTCCAACTTATTCTTATCATTCACTCTCCATCCACATCTTTCACTATTATTTCTACTTTTATTTATATTCTCCATCACATTATTAACCATTTCAATTACAATAAAGTTATGATCACTAGTGCATACTTTTTCTTCATTATCAAATATCTTAATTTTTCGTATTTTATTCATTCCCTCTTTTTCTACCAGTACATAATCTAATGTATGAAATATATTATTTCTAGACCATGTATATTGTTCCTCATAAATATTTAATAAATTTCCAATACTCAAATTCACTTTATGACAAAATTCCTTCAAACACTGTCCATTTTTATTATCTACATCATCAATTTCTTCAATATGTCCATTCATATCCCCTATAACCATTATTCTCTTCCCATTTTGTTTAAAACTTTGTATATCCTTAACTAGATATTTATATATTATAACAATCCAGATTTAGCTGCTTAACTCAATCTACACTACAGGGCGCCACTAGGCATTTGAACCTAGAAAATTTATAAAGTAGGCAGATATATAAGTAAAAAAAAATATTTTATATATTTTGATTTCGGTCGTTAGCCCATTGTCATTAGCACAGATGGAACAGCAGAGATTTATATTTTACAATAAATTCTTATCTAAGAATATTTTCAAAAAAAAGAATAAAATAAGCCACTGCCAGTAATTATACACACAAACATTTATTAATGCACATATAAATTTTGAATCATTTTAATATTACTTTTACTTTATAATTTTAATTTGATTTTAGAATTTGATTTTACATTTTAACTTTTATTAGTTTACATTTTAAATTTTATAAGTTCACATTTTAAATTTTATAAGTTCGCACAGATGGGTTTATAAAAGTTTGTTTTATAATGTTGAGTATAGATCGGTTACATAGATTACACGGTTAAAAACATTTCAAAATAAACATAAACGATCAAAATATAAAATCATTGGTGGAATTGCATAGGGAAATTTATAAGAAACCCAATAGCATTCATCATAAGATGCTGCAAGACACCAATAACTTAAAAGACATCCGACATAAATACATCTTAAAATACTCACCGTAAGGTATCAGTATTTACCGAATGCCCATACATTTTGATCAAATATAAAAACCTAAAACATAATTAACAGGTACCGAACCCATGCAAGCATCTATATCCAATTTAAATTTAATGCATTTTTATTTAGAGTGTCGAGTATGAATAGACTACATAGATTTGCATTTGAAAAGAAAATATTCTATCCTTATTTAACCTTAGGCCAAAAGTTTGCAGTCAAACTGGCATCAATCCATCTGATACATTCATGTATTCAATGTAGCATGAAAATACAACATCACAATATACTATACTGTCAGGAATGGACATCTGAACAGTATAGTTAGAGAAGACATTGACTCTTGTCCAATACAGGAATATTACATCTGTATGGCAAGAAGAACAATAAAATAAAACTCCATAGGAAGGGACCGCAGCCCTTTTTGCCGACTTACAATCCCATCCATAGGCAACAAGGTTTTGTGCGGCGTATACAGTGATTCTACTCGTAGTGAACCTCATACTACATCTACTAATTACACCAATATATCCAATCCATTAATCTAATTCAACTACGAAACAAATAACCTAAGATTACCCTCCCCTAATATAACTTTACAAATCTATATAGCCATTTATGCCCGACTTAAGTTTAACATTTATATAATTTAATTTATCGCAAAACAAAAATCATAAATAAAACTTAAAGAACAAAAAAAAAAAAAAATGGAAATGATTTAAAAAAAAAAATACATCAAATAAAATTATAACTAATTAATAAATAATTTAGTTTGGTCAGATAGGAATCTATTTCTATTTTTTTTTTAAATACAAGGAAAGTTTATATTTTAAAGTTCTTAAATGTTTTCAAATGTTCATTAATTATATATTTCTTGCTGTTTTGAAAAATGTCTGTAGTCTCTGATTTTTTGTAATGGAAGGTGTTAATTCCCATGAAGTCATAAGGAGATCGGTGCACAGATAACCGTTGGTCCTTTATGGTTGATGGTATTCTTCTGGGCCTTGATGTCCTGTGGTCCGCAATATTGGAAAATGATGTTTCATTTTTTTAAACAACTGAAGGAATTGAAAGTGCATCTTTCAATCCCTTCTCCTCCAACCCTCTCCAACTTAACACATATCTGTCATCTTGTAATAAACCAACTAATAAATTCCAAACTTTTCCTTTTATATTAATTTTAAGGATTCAATTTATATTACGTCATCAATGATGATGATCCTTCCGTTGAGGTCCGATTTCCCCGATGGATTTCTTTCATTGGCCATTCTGTTCCTATTGTTTTTTCTCTCCTATCTGACCGTTGCTTATACATTTAAAATGCCCAAGGGCTAGCTTACTAATTAAAATAATCATTTCCATTTTACAAAAGATTAATTAATTTATATACATTCTTGAAGATATATTTTTATCTTCAATTAAATCTTTTTAAGTTTTTGCTTTTAAAATACTTTTTCTATTTTTAATAAAGTTTTATTTAAAAAAATTTTTTTTTCATCTGTGCGATTTTATATATATATGAGTTTAGTATAGAATTTTAATTTTCAATTTTTAATTCTTAAAAAGGAAGTTTTATTTGAAAACTTTTGTTCTTTTCATGTTTACTAATAAAAAAACAATGTAACATCGTCTGTGCCTGTTACAATATGTTACTATTCCACTCTATTATAATTTGACTATCCCCAGTGGCTATATAAACTATAGCCACCATCCATTCTTGTCTACCCAATCTTAATTCAAACCACAAATGTTCTTGACATTTAACAATATTTAAATATTTTTTTGATATAACACCTATACCACCACCTCTTTTTTCTTTTCTTTTCTATTTATACCCAGACAAACCAACTGTTCCAAAATAGGTTCTTCTTCTTCACTTAGATGTGTTTCCACTACTGCTAATACTCCAAGCTCTTCAATTTCAATTGTTTTATTTAATTTCATCCACTTTTCTGGTCTCCTACCACCTTGCATATTCAAAAACCAATTTTAACAATTTCTTCTTTCCTAACTACTATTTTATAAATTCTTTTAGTTCTTGCTTCTCCATTACATTTATAAATTACTTTCTTACCATTAATTTTACAAACCCATTCCTTCTCCATATGTATATTTATATCTAAATCAAATTCCTTTTTCTTATTTCTTATATTCCATCCATTCTTTTTCTTTTTAATAGTATTATAATTTAAAATCTCACCCCACCCCCCATTTATAAGTTTCCTGAAATAAATTCTTTATAAATCAGACTCCCTAAAACTTCACTTCCTTGTTTTCCTAAATGCAACCCATCTTTACTATATAACTCCCTCCTTCCAATAAAACAATCCCACACATCCACAAACATACCATTATTTCTCTCACACAATTTTTTCAATCTCACATTTATAGAACTGCTCTATCTAACAAATATCTCTTATCAAATCTTGGTAATAATCCAACTACTCCTACTCTTCCTTTAATCATAGTCAAATTCCCAATCAATTCTACATACTCATCCATTATTCTTTCTGATGATTCTAATAAATTATTAGTTCCCACCATAACATACACATCTCTAATACCTTGCTTTTTTACTTTATCTGCTACATCCCTAATTCTAGATCCAGGCAAACATACTCTTACATACCTACTTCTATTCTTCTTTGCAATTATATTCCCACATTCTCTAATTAGTGAATCTCCTATCAATACTATTTTATAATCTACTTTCTCTACTTCATTCATGACATTTTCTAATATGTTCTGATTCTCCTTATCTATTTCTTTCTTATCATTCCTACTCAATAATTCCTTTTTCCCTCACATTTAATCTCTAATAATTTTAATTTTACTTCTATATCCTTCACTTCTTTACAGTAATGCCATCTATAGTAAATTTATTCAATTAATGATTACATTTAAATTGCAATTACAAGTCCAGTTTCTGTTTTTTTGCCTTTATCAGTGAGGTTTAAGATTCAAAATTTTTATTTTTAATATCAAAAGAAAAATAACTATGATTAAACATAGCCAGACATATCTTTATTTTACATTTTCAGCTTTGTTTACAAATTATTTATGATGTTATATACTTCATGTGTTTTGAAATGGTCACTTTTAAGACTATTGTAATTTAACTTTATGTTAGTTAATTCTTTTATTTATAGTACTAGTTTCAGTATAGGTGAACAATTGTTCCTGTTAAGGTTTTTTTTCTCAAAGATAAATCCTATCAAGCAACACAAAAGGCAAAATATTCAATAATTATTAGTTAACAGATTATTTCATTAGTGTTTGATATTATTATGATTTTTCCTTAGGTTTTTGCCTTTATTTATCCATTTACTTCTCAATAATAAGATGACTGAGTTAGTTATACTCATATTACTTTAAAAAAAAATTGAGCTTACATTTCCTTCAAATATTTTCCAAATTCTATCTGGGTTCAAACCTCTAGGTCATGATCATAGCAGTTCTAACACTATTATCCATAAAACAGCAAAAAAAAAAAAAAACTAAAAATATTTTAAGTTAATTTTACCTAAAACTATAAGTTCTATTTTTTAGTTATATTTTTTCCTCATTTATAGCCTAATCTTTGCAAAAGTTCATCTGGAATTTTATTTACTACACATTCTATTATAGTATAGATAGCAATAAGAATGGTATTTCAGCTATTTAGGAGTCAAGAACGATATTACACTATATGTTGAATAATTTGATGAATTAGCTTTTCTGGTTTCAGTGAAATAGATAATACACTAAATATCATGCAATACTTTGTTTTGCTAAGATTTTTTGTTGTGAGATAGCAATATCTATGTTTATTTACAATTTGTGTAACCCTTAAGTAAATATAAAACTTTTAATATGATGTAAGAGCACATAACCAAAATCTAGTTGTGACAGTCTGAAATATCAGTGACATAACTACCTATTGTCTAAACACCAAGTAGTTCCTTAAAATTGTGTCTATGGAAATATTATTTAACATGTATGATTGATGAGAATTTATGAAATTTTTAACTAAAATGGACTATTAATTTGATAACAAGCTAAGTTAGCTATTGGTGAAAAACTCTAAGCTTACTTAGAAAATCTTTTTTTCACAAATCATTGTTTAACCCTATCATAAAAAATTAAGTAAGACTAAGTCAAAGTATAAAACATGAACTAAATATTTTTTATATATGTTACCTTTATTTTGAATAAAATTTCTGGCAAAATTAAATTATTTGTTAGCATAATTATTATTTAAATTCTTCTTAAAACTTATAAAGAATGCTGAAAATCTTCCTAAAATGTTAAAAGTATTAAAATTATATTGATAAATAAATACAAAATCTTTAGGATAAAATCTTTCAACTCTCAAAGAAATTTTTAATGTTTCACTGAACATTAGTAATTATAAAAATAAAAAAATATTTATTATTAAAAATATCATTAAAAATTAACTTGGAAAAGAAACCAATCTTATGTTTTATTTTTAGGATCATGATGCAGAAAATTTCCACCATATTATACAATATATGACACAAGTGCTTTGAGTATACATGCAATCTAAAAACAAAAATGAAAAGTAAAATATAGATTCAGCATCAACCATTATCAATCCACTGCAAGATGAAGGTCTCTCCAAGTTCAATCCATCTTCTCTTATCTTTAGCTTCTCTTCTCCACACCACCCATGCACCCTTTCTTATTTCATTCATGCATCTCACATGTGGTCTCTTTCTGGCTTTTTTACAATCTCCTGGAATCCAGTTTAAGATTTCAATTTTCCATCCATTCATCATCTCTTCTAGCAATATGTCAGCCCAACTCCACTTCAGTCTTTTAATTTTTTCAATGAGGACAGTAACACCTGTTTGTTCTCTTACCCATATATTGCATTTTTGATCTCTTCTTGTTACTCCCAACATGCATCTCTCTATACTTCTTTGAGTGGTCTGAGGTCTCTGTATTGCTCTTCTATTAAGTGTCCAAGTCTCAGATCCTTAAGTAAAAACTGGTAAAACACATTTAATAAAAAACCTTTCTTTTCAAACACATAGGCAGATTTCCTTTTAGTATCAAGTTATTTCTACCAGAAGCACTCCAACCAAGTTTAATTCTATGATTAATTCCATCCATTATGTTTCCATCTGTATTAATAATCTAATCAAGGTATTTGTAACTGTTAACTTTTTCTAACTCATCATAATCAATCTTTATTTTCATATTTTGAGAAAATCCATTAAACATTACTATAGTCTTTTTAACGTTTATCTTTAGTCCTACTTTCATCTGATAACTCCTGCAACATTTCCTGCAGCTCTAAAGCATTATTTGCAAAAACAACTATATCATCTGAAAAATCTAAATGACTTAAATTATATCCATTTATTTTCACTTCTTTAGCTTCCCATTTTAAGCCACAAAATACTTTTTGCAATATGGCTGTAAAAAGTTTTGGAGATATAGAGTCACCGTGTCTTACACCCTTTTCAGTGTTGATTTTTCTAGTATCATTATGTAATCTAAATATAGATTATTATTAAAATAAACTATTAAACCATATAAATAAATACCCAACAAGTAACAATTACAAAGTAATATCAGTTTTGATTCAGAACATTATTAAATCAAATATGACAGTTAAAATGACTCCAATCTTAAGGCAATGAAGATCTGGAAAGACTTAAAAACATTACTACTGTGTGTATATATATATATATATATATATATATTAATTAAACTATTATTAGTGTATATATTTATAAATATATAATATATTGACAGAAGAAGGACCAGATTTTTCCTCCATTTGAGTGCCTTTGAAAAATTATTATACAGAAATGCTTCTTATCTGGATTTTTGGACTGTAATAGCAATTAATGCTATGCATATTTTTTTATCTAATCAAAGTAGAAAATTCTCTGTAGATGTTAAGCTCTATGAATAACACGTATTTTGTACAAAAATTAACACATATCTTTAGCATATTATACTTTTTTGCTTAAACACAAAATTACAGAGAGTTCAAAAATTATTTCAATTAATAAACAACAATGAAAATATTTATCGTATATAAATAATACAGTAAACAATATTTACTGTATTATAATGGAAGGATTGTCAACAAAATATAATCTATTATATGCTATATACATTACACATGATGGAAGCTTGAAACACAATAATGTATAAATTATGGTATCACTATATATTAGTTATATTTAATAGGTGAAAATTTACAAATAACATGTGATTACTGTTAATAAAAAATGCCTAACAAAAATGTCATCATCATCATCATCATCATCATCATCATCATCATTATTATTATTATTATTATTATTATTATTATTATTATTATTATTATTATTATTATTATTATTATTATTATTATTATTATTATGTAATTTAATATTTTTAAAAATAATATCATGAAAGTATTCTTTACTAGAATTTATCTTATTGACAGAAATTTAATGGAGAATACTTTTTTTTTTTATTAAAATAATTGTCATTACAAAAGAAGAAAGCATGTATGGTTTTATAATAAAATGTAAATACATCACGCTAATATAAATTATATCATGATTTTATTTTAAAAGTATTGTAAGAACTATATGTGGATCAAGAAACACAATTTGGCCAGGGTGGGGCTAAACTGTACTAGATGTAGCCTGAACGATGAAGCTTTTGTTTTATTTATTTATTATTATTGTTTGTTTATTTGCAAAGTTGATATATTATTTTGAAGATCATTTTCATTTTTGAAATTATGATCTGAATGAAATTTATATAAGTATTTAATATTATTTTTTTCTACAGTACAAGCTTTTTCATACCTGCAATTCTATATGTAATATATAGAGGGTTTGATCTCAGACTTTCACACGATCCTTAACCATCCATGCTATCTTATATGGCCGATACACTTGATCACACACATGTCAAGAAGATAAATAATCACAAATATACATATTTTGTGGTAAACCAGTACTCATCAGTTGGTCCAGATTATCATCTCCACACACAGATACAATCAAAGCTCAGCTTATAATAAGATAGCCAATCTTCATACTTTAATGGACAGATTTCAAACTATTTTATGGAACAACTCTTCAGCAGTCCATTTCATTGAAAATATGATGATGGTATTTTAACAAAAAAAAAAGCTTTTTGTTTAAAAAAAGTCATAAAAAATGATTACCAAATTGGCCATATGATACTGTTCAAAATGATGCTGTTTTTTAAAAAATAATTTGTTTCAGAGACATTGATGTTTCTAACAATTGAATTAATTGCAAATTTTAAATAGATGATTCCTAACTCATACTTATTCCCAGCAATCATATATCTACCAAATCACCAGGAGTCAATAAATTTGAAAATTCATTTCCCCATGTTATAATTTTCCATGTTGTATTTTCAAACTTCTCATGCCCTGTTTAAGACAGGGGTAGAGGGTCGGCCTCTGGAATGTGAGATTTTAGAATAGTTTCTAATACTGACATTTCCAGAACTTGTGCAATAGCCATTTAAATATTCATATATACAAGGTGTGATGATTTAATTCCCAAAATGCACATTAATAAAATATATACATGGAAGATTACACCTTCAAAGTAGTTCCTTTGTGCATCTATATAATGATTAAAAATGGCATTCCCATTTCTGGGATCACACCTGGAACACATTTTCAGGAATTCCATTGAGCAGTTGTCTCACATTCTTTTGGATATCAGATTTAGTAGAAAAACCTTCATCCTTCCAGCAGGTTTTAATTTTAGTATAACCAAAAATCACAGGGGTCTAAATCAGGTGAATAGACAGGATGTAATTGATGTTTTGGCCAAAACATTTCTCACAATGAGTGCACTATGACCCATTTTTACACCAAAACATATACACAATATATATTATCTTCTTAATGGCTAAGAAACAAGTAGCTATATCAGCACAAAATTTACACACCTGTTAACTTAAACATGTTTAAACACAAATTTTCAATACTTGTGTGCTTTTGATACAATTAGGGGTAATACCACACAGCCCTTCTGAAAATTAAATGTCACACCTCATATTTTTCTCTGCAAAGTTTTAATGCAGTTGATAACGTGTCAGAATCTAGAGAATAAGCTTCTCAGATCATTTCCAGTTGTGGCACTTCTAGTGTTCAAACTTCTTTCTTATCAACAATCGAACAATAAAGCCATTTATACTTGTAATATTTTAAAATCATCATTATAGTTTTCTTATGTATGAATTTGTAATATTTAAATACAAATACAATTAATATATCTGGAGTTTAGATGTAATATAAGAGATTTGAGCATAGACTTCCAAGCTCTCTTTAGCTATTCACTCTATCTCATACAAATGATACCCATGACCACACACACGAAAAAATAAATGATCTTCAATATAGTTATTTTATACTGAATCAGCACCCATCAGTTGGTCTAGATCATCATCTCCTAGACATCAGTTCTCAGTTTATATTAAGATAGCAAATCTTCAATCTTTAATAGACAGGCTTTAATCTACTCCACTCTCCAACTCTTCAACCAGCCATACCATTGAATGAATTTGGACGTTTCATATTGGTATGGATGGCTGAAGATTTGGGGAGTGGAGTAGATTGAAGCCTGTCCATTAAAGATTGAAGATTTGTTATCTTAATATAAACCGAGAACTGTAGGAGATGATGATGTAGACCAATTGATGAGTGCTGTTTTAGCACAAAATATGAATATTGGAGATCATTTATCTTTTTCACATGTGCGTGATTATATAAATCAGTTATATGAAAGAGCGGATAGTTGAAGGGAACTTGAAAGTTTGTGTTCAAATTCTCTATATTATATTAATTTATAAACAGTCAATTGTAATAATTTCGTTATGGGAGGAGGGCGGTGGGGAAGGTGTTGATTAAAAAAAATGTTACGCAAACATTTTTTAAAATTTATTAATTCCTAAATAAAATTGTTTGGAGAGTGAATACGATTTTCCTGTTGTTTTCTTATACTTTCAATTAACAGTAAGTAGAGGAGAAACATTCTTCTATAAATTAAAAGTAATAAAAGATTGCTATTGATCAAGCCAGACTTAAAAAATTTGCACTGCTACGGTAGCTGTAGAACTTAAAAGAGTTTCCAATCTGAAAAAAGTAATTAGTGATTTTGCAAATCTAAAGGTGAGAAAGAAATTTTTAACGGATGAGTTTATTAATTTGTTTTATAAAAATAAAAAAATGATTGATAACAATTTAGTATTTGTAAAAATTGAGAGAGAGGGCTTTTAAGAATTTTGTCTTTGGGCTCAAATTTTTATAGCCATGCCACCGTTCCCAGAAAATTAATTTGTCTCAGGTAAGTTTAAATTAGACAAACCGAAAAAAATTTGGCAGTGAACTGAAAAAGATTACACAAAAACTTAAAAAAAGTAATGGCGGGGTACTATAAATTTTATTGTCTGTGTTGTTAAACAACATAGTAGCATTGTGATTAGATTTGTGAAATGATTGAGTGGAAAAAGATTAAACAAAAAAATATAAAAGTGATGGGGGTGGGGGCGGAGAAGGTACTACAAATAATTATAATCTTAATGTAAATATTATTAATAGTATTATTCAAAATACTGTGGTTATTATTATGCCTTGCTTGGAGATTAGTGCGATGTTAGAGTAGCGGACGGCCCTGTTAAGTTACTTCTGGTACCCGAACTGGTTATGATTCCACGAGCTATAGATAAACCAGTCGATTATTTATTATTACAATAGATTAATATTTTTATTTATTTATAAAGGAATAAAATTGTTTATTTAATATTTCCCTTAAGCAATAGAGTTAAAATGTTTTTGAATTTCTCACTAAAAAGGTGTTATTTTTATTTATTTATTCTGATATAAAATTCCAAAATATTCAGATAAAAAAATAGAAGAATAACAAATTTGACATAAAAAAAAATAAACATTATAAATTGTACATTTTCTTTATCTACGAATAATAGAAAATTCAAAATAAATACCCGTAAACAAAAAAAAAAGCTAAACAAATATATTTTTAAAAGATCTGTAGATAAACATATAATCGCACTTTTATTAGAATGGTAAAAAGAGCTACATTATATAGCTTTGATGCTCGTTGTGAAGTTACGGTTTTGAAGTAAAGTATATTAATAGAATTAAAATGTAATAGGAAAGAATTTTCTGATGATGATCAAAAGTTATTACGTAGTCATAGTTTTTTATTCCCAATGCTACATCCAGACTTTTAAGTGGAAACATTAGTGGCTCAGAAAAAAAAAAAAAACTGAACACGATTATAAATCATAATAAAAACACACCATAGAGCCCAAGAAGTGAAGAATAAATATTTAATAAAATTCAAGTGATAACAATATTTTATACATATGAGAAATGAAATATAATGCAAATAAAATATAAACGTTTTTACAGAGAATTAATGTGTCCATAGTCATGCAAAAATCATATCTAAGATTAAAGTGGTGTTTAATTGTTCCTAGATTCCACTTGTGACCTTTAGTTGAGATCCTACAGGATATGGAGACCTGTTTGAGTTCTCTTATTTGCAGGATACTTCAGGATTATTGCATTGCCTCTACTTTTTGCCTTTGTGACCTTCACAGTCTCTATAGTTTCCCTTTTTGCTTCCTTCCATTGATGTGACTGGATTCTTCTTTTTATACTTTTCTTAAGTCTTCTTCAATTTTCTAGGTTTGTTTTAATTTATTTTTAGGAGTAGTTACTTAATTCTACTGTTAAATAAATTTTGGCACAGTTTGTAGACCACCTGACTTGGAGTTCCAGGATCAATTCTGGCACTCATAGGTCTGGTGCTCAAACTTCTTATGAACTTCAAAGCAATATAGCCATATGCCTTAATGAATTTTTACATTTGTTTTAATCTAACATCTTAACTGAATATTCTTGCATCCATAGTGCTGCTGTTTTAATTATTATTCCATTATGTTTTCTTTCATTTTGGTTCTCTAATCATAACATCAAGTTTTTCTTTCAATTTGACCTTTAGGATATATATAATTTTATGTTACACTAATTATATAGTTTTATTATTTTGTGCTATTTCACAATGTGTGTAAATATCTAACAAACACTAACAACTTAAAAATTTTCTTCTTTATACATGTGTGTGTGTGTACTCTATTTCATTACCTGTGTATGTGTACATGTACACACTGAACCATAGCACTCAGGCTAGCATGCTTTCAGGCAGTTTATTTATAATACACAGATACACAACTCAACTATAATACATAAAGTTAATACTTGATACAGATTTGTGCATCTCAAGATAATGAGAATTTGGTACTAAAAGCCATATATATTTAGTGGATCCCAGCTAAAAGATGATAGATTCTCTTTTCAAGCTGCTTACAGCCCCATTTAGAAATTAATACATTATTAGACATATATTAGTTAACTATTCAACACACAATTTTAAAAGTATTTACATATCTATATCATGAGCTATTGACATAAAATGTGACAGATTTTGTACCTTCAAAGATTATCCTCAATGATCTCACCACCATCACAAAAACTTGCAAACCATTTGCAAATAGTTTTGCAACTCATAGCTTTATTGTCATGTACAGTTTAAATTATTTTAAATGTTTCAACAGCAGATTTTCCCAAATTAAAACAAAATTTAATGTTATCTGAATTATTCCATCATGGGTTAACCTATGATACACATTATAATATTTCATAAGTTATAATTAATATATAATGACATTTCAAAAGTTTCAAAGTGATTAGATAAACTATGCCAATATATACCATGTGCATTGATTTAGAAATGGCTGCAGATAAATTGGGGAGGGAATCAATCAGTTCTTCACTGAAGCACACTATATGTCTTTTAAAAGTTACTTACATAACCCCCAGAGGGAGATTGATTTAAGATTAAAATATCAAAGTGCATATTATTGATATAATATAGCCAGTTGAATATAATCTAATAGATTATATTCAAATTTAGCTAAGATGTAAGCCCACACATGTTAGACATAGAGAATTTTATTTATGTTTAAATAAAAATGCTTTTTTAAAAAAAATTAATTTAGTTTTCAATAAACAGTTTTCTTGTAAAAAAGAAAAATATATTTAAAAAAAAAGTTTAATCTTTCATTAGGATAAAAAGATATTTATTGTAAAAAAAAGATTAATAAATTTCAAGTAAAAACATTTAATCAGGGTGTATTAGAAGATTAAAGTTTGACATAAAATAAATTGAAAATGAGATGTAACATTTGTATTACATTTTTATGTTATCAGAATTAATTACTCTTAAAATGATTTACCTTTAATTTGTAATTATGCTTTATTGTACATCTTATTTCTTTGTTACAAAATTTTACTTTGCTTTAAAAATAGAAAAATTCTACAATAATTTTATTTGTAATCATGGGATTAGAATTTTCCAGAAAATTTTTTTTTAGTACAAATAGTATGCAGAAGTCATCAGTTTGTCTTATGTTTGTGATTCTTTTGAATGTTATGCTGATTGACACTATAGATGTTACTATTAAACTAATTTGTGGCTGATAGAAATCTCCTCAGACATAAAAACTTTCCATGCGTTGGGAATTTGAACCTAGAAATTCCTTTCTAAGTGTAGAGAATCAGTTTATCAGAATAGTCATAGTTCATGAAGTAGTTAAATTGAATCAACTATGTACCAATGATATCATCATTATCAACCATTATCAATCCACTGCAGGATATAAAACTACAAATGTTAATGAAGTATATTTTTAATATGATTGGAAGCTTTGAATGTATGTGTAAAACTAATTGTGATTAAATATTTAAACTGAACCAAGAAAGAATGGGATCCAAAAATGTCAACTTTAAACTTTAAATTATGATATAGAATGCTTTTAAAATAAAAAAGCATATGTAAAAAAAAACAACGTTTAATTATTATTAAAAAAGAAAACATTGTGCAGGCTAATTCAATAGTTAACTGATTGCTGTACTTTAAACCTGTTAATAAAATTCAGAAGTTTGGCCCAAAGAGATCATTCTTCTAATACTTAAGTATGTTATTAGAGTTCAAAAGATACTTTTATTTATGTAAAACTGATAAACAATCAATAGAATAGATATGTTAATAGGAATTATTATTTGAAATTTATATCTATGAATATTATCAGATTTTAAATATTTTATTAGGACCAATATTTAAAAAGGGAAAAAGATGATTAATTGGTAGTTTGCTGAAACTAACACTAGAATGTATCTTTATTTTATTGATTTATTAAAGTAGGCTTCCCTTTTAAAATGAACGTTTTAAATGGATTTTCATTATATGATTGTTGGTAAAGCTTTTAAGATTATGGGTGCCATTCTTAGACATGGTTATCAGTTCAGTAATGATACTAAACGGAAATTGTTTTTTTCATTGGTTCTTCCTATTATTGAATATGGTTCAATAATTTGGAACCCTAGTTCTTTGCAAGGATGTAACTTGTTGCAGTCTGTTTCAAAGAAGTTTTTCAAATATGTTTCTTGGGAGGGTAAAATGATTAATCTTTCATCTAGACGAAAGTATAGGGATTTGAAATATTTTTATAAAATTGTTAATAAACAGGTTATTTTATCAGATATAGTTTCAACTATCTCAGTTAGGTCTTTGAGTTATGATACTAGGTCTACTTGTGTATATCAGATTCAAACATGCCGTTCTAATATTCTTAAATTTTCTCCTTTATTTAGGTTACCCTCTTTATATAATCAAATTGGGAGTAACCTTAATCTGTGTGACATTGATTATAAGAAATTTTGTAATCTTGTTAAACTGAAATGTGAAGTTTGATTTTGTCTTTTAAATTTTACTTTATTATGTATACATTTATATTTTCATTTTATGTTATATGTTTTATTTTCACTTTTATTGTATGTGCAAGCTATAATTGGCTTTATGCTGTTGTTTAGCACTTAAATAAATGAAATGAATTGAATTGAATTATATTTTAATATTGAATAATGTGCTATTTACCAAGCCTAGTTAAAATAATAATTAAACTGCCCTCTGCCATAATCAATATTTTTTTACAGTGAGAAAATGGATCACTTCAAACTCTAAACAAACACATTTAAAATACAGTAAGAATTAGTCCATTTTTTTACTGTAAAAAGTTATTGAATATGGTCGCTAGAAGGCAGTCCAATTAATGTTTAAAATAGATTTGTGATGTGATTATTATTTAAAATAGACTTGTAAATGAAATATATATTTTATTTAGCACTATGTTTTTATGAATTTATAAACTGTAAAAGTAATAGTAATAGTGAGAGTATCCATTTATAGTTAAAAATCCACAAAGCGCACATGCTTTAGCTTAATTGCTGATTATTACTATTAAAATAGACTTGGTTAATTTTATATGACATTATATTTATATAACTTATAGACACATTTATATAGTAAAGAGAATATTGATGATGTTATATATAGTTAATAAAGTATTTTCACTATGCTCCTTAAATTTACAGATATATTTTTGAAGCATGCCTGCAATTTACTGATGATTCATACATCTCTATTCTTTAGATTTTGAAGTAAAGTTTATTAGAATTAATAATTATTTGTGTGATTATATTTTATATGTATTTCAAGTATTTCCAAGATAAATATGCAGCTAATTATTGATTCATATAATGATGATCATATGGCACTTTACTGAATATGTATTTTTAGCAGTATTAAAAATATGTAATATTCATACATGTGACTATGATAATATGCTTGATTGGAATCTGTGCTAGGGTCACCTGTTAGGCAATATTCCAATGCATTGTATAAACTTGCACATTCTGAACATGGTTTTAATATGATCCATGATAATATTCAGAAAAATGTAAAATTATACATGACATAAGGTTTTAGAGTTATGACCCATTGAATTATATCACCAATTTATAGTCTAATAAATTTATAATGAGTTTTTGTTATTTGTTTTTTTAGTACTGTTTTTTTTTTTTTTTGTTAATCATTGTTGTCAATATGTACTATGGCTAACAAAACATTTCAAGAAGTCGGTAGATCTCCATTAATTAGTGGACATAAATTCAATTGCTAGTAGTTGTTGAGGGTTATGGTTGAACATCATCACCAGTAACTTATACTCTTAAACAAGGCAAAACTCTCTCCATACAGTAGTGCCACCATGAGATAGTGATCATGTGATATTTAGTGGTTTAACTTGTACTCTTCCTATATAAATATCAGCAGCTAAATACTCAATAACAGCTGTTTCTTTAATGTTAAAAATCTATATGGTAAATCTAGAGGAGTTTTCTGGTGATCGATGTTATGTAGTGGTGAACTCTTAGCTGACCATTATATATATATATAAAACCTTTGAATATAAAGGAATTTAATAACTAACTATTCGTTGAGAATATGTAATGTTAATTTGTGTTAATTTATTATAATCTCTAGTTCAGCTTTGTGCATTTAATAAATGTATATTTACATTTAAAATATATATCCACACTAATTAGAGAAAGATACAAGGAATTATAGTGATCGATGTATAGGTCAACTCATCCAGTTTTCTACAAGTGATTTGTTTATAATAGCTTAGCAATGACTGAAAAAAGATGGTCCCAACATTATCTTCCTGTCACAGATATATAAAGATAATATATATTTAAACAAATGCATACAAGTACCATATTATAATTAAAACTCTAAATTAAGAGAAATTCAAATTATAAAGGCAACTTAAACAGTTATTTATTTTAATACTTTTTAAATATAACTCATATATATATATATATATAAGTGAAATAATAAATAATACTTTTTAAATATAACTCATATATATATATATATATAAGTGAAATAATAAATTTAATGGTTTACAAACTATTACAAACAATCCTTAAATCCGCAGAAGTATTTTCGGTTAATTTCTTAAACCTGCCTCAACTGCCATTAAATTCAAAAACAAAAGCAGAAGCAAACATCATCAATTCAAATTCCACAAATGTCGTATTTTAATGTTAGCAGCTTGTTGATTTATTAAATGTATTTTATTCCTGTTTATAAAAATTGCCTCTTTAATTTTTCTTTTACTATGGTTTCTCTCTTCATGAAGAATTTTCACATTTTCAAAATCAAATTTAAATTTATATTTACATATTTTTTCATGATCAAAGAAAACTGAAGGAGATATTAAATCACCATTATTTTTACTTTTTACACACTTATATAACAATTCATGCTCCTTCAATCTTTTCTCAATATTGCACCTAGATTCACTTATATATGATAGCATACAATCACAAAAAATTTGATATATGACATTACTTTTCTGCTTGACAGGTATGACATCCTTAGAATTATTGACTAATTTATTAATATTGTTTGGAACATAGAATGAAACATTAAACATATTCTTATATAAATCCTTAAAAAATTTCACTTGTGGATTTGAAATAAACGGAATAGATATCCATTGTTTATTATTAATCTTCATTTCCTTTAAATTATTATAACTTTTTTTAAATTGACATAATGTATTGTTTATTTGTTCCATTTTATAACCAACATCAAGCAATTCCTTGGAAAATATTTCAATATTTTTCAGTTTATCACTTTGGTAATGACATAATTTTTCATTCCAAAACAAAAAAGATCTAAAACTTGCCATCTTATGCATCATTGGTATTTTTGATTTACAATTTATATATCCTCTTTTTTGCAATGGCTTAATTATTAGTTTATAATTTAATATACTGTTATCTCTTGTAATCATTAAATCTAAATATTTAATATTATTGTCCTGTTTCTTTTCAATAGTCCATTTCAAGCCATTCAACTTATTTAATTCCTCTACAAGCAAATTTATACTCTTAATAGAGGAATTAAATAAGTTGAATAGCTTGAAATGGACCATTGAAAAGGAACAGGACAATAATATTAAATATTTAGATTTAATGATTACAAGAGATAACAGTATATTAAATTATAAACTAATAATTAAGCCATTGCAAAAAAGAGGATATATAAATTGTAAATCAAAAGTACCAATGATGCATAAGATGGCAAGTTTTAGATCATTTTTGTTTTGGAATGAAAAATTATGTCATTATCAAAGTGATAAACTGAAAAATATTGAAATATTTGCCAAGGAATTGCTTGATGTTGGTTGTAAAATGGAACAAATAAACAATACTTTATGTCAATTTAAAAAAAGTTATAATAATTTAAAGGAAATGAAGATTAATAGTAAACAATGGATATCTATTCTATTTATTTCAAATCTACAGTGAAATTTTTTAAGGATTTATATAAGAATATGTTTAATGTTCCATTCTGCATTCCAAAGAATATTAATAAATTAGTCAATAATTCTAAGGATGTCATACCTGTCAAGCAGAAAAGTAATGTCATATATCAAATTTTTTGTGATTGTATGCTATCATATATAGGTGAATCTAGGTGCAATATTGAGAAAAGATTGAAGGAGCATGAATTGTTTTATAAGCATGTAAAGAGTAAAAATAATGGTGATTTAATATCTCCTCCAGTTTTCTTTGATCACGAAAAAACATGTAAATATAAATTTAAATTTGATTTTGAAAATATGAAAATTCTTCATAAAGAGAGAAACCATAATAAAAGAAAAATTAAAGAGGCAATTTTTATAAACTGGAATAAAATGCATTTAATAAATCGACAAGCTGCTAACATTAAAATACGAGATTCGTGGAATTTGAATTGATGATGTTTGCTTCCACTTTTGTTTTTGAATTTAATGGCAGTTGAGGCAGGTTTAAGAAATTAACCGAAAGTACTTCTGTGGATTTAAGTATTGTTTGTAATAGTTTGTAAACTGTTAAATTTATTATTTTAATTATAATTACAATTTTGTTTCTAATTAACAGACATTTCATTTATTTTACACACACACACACACACACACACACACACACACACACATTTTACACACACACACACACACACACATATATATATATATATATAAAATGTTAACTGAAAAAATATACAAAGAAAAATGCCACCCATGTATCAATAACAGTACAAAATTCAATTGCAAGACACTTGTTTATACTTGGTTAGCAATAACAAGAAAAACAGCCCCCTTCATTTTTTTAGCTTGTTATAGATATGTAAAAACCACATATATTTAAAATAACCACAAACAAATGCAAAATTGAAATCAAAACTTTAAATTAAATAGTCTACATTTTAAATATAAAATTAGAATGAATAATGCACCTTCACCCAATAGTCCAACATATATTCAAAAAATATTTGAGTATAATACTAAATGGAAAAATACATGGTGAATTATAGCTACTCCCATATTAATAATATAATCCAGTTCACCTACAAGATATTTGTTTATAACTGTCTCATATCTATATAATAATTAACCCACAATAGCTAAAGTATATTTTTATAATTTAGTTGCCGCAAGTGGTATGTGATATTACCAGCACAGAAAGTTTATTTTATGGGATATAATTCAAGTTTCAAAATTTGATTTTCTTTATTATAATCATTATTTACAAAAAATATAACATTTGTATAAAAAAATAAAAGAAATATAACCATAGATTACAAAAAATGAAGAAACAAAATTGCTTCTATTTAGTTACAACCAATATATTGCTTACATAGTGACATCTATCTCTTTTACATAAAATTAGCAATAACCCATTAAAGCAATAGAGTATATTTAAGAGAGAAAACACACTGTATAACTGGATTTTATATACTTGTCTATTTATTTATCATTAGCCAATTACATATTTATATACATGTGTGTATATATAAAAGGTTGCCTTGACAACAGTTTGAATTTGTTGAATATTGGGATTGTCTATTTGATAACTGGTTTCTAATGATATATATATATATATTCATGTTGTGATTCATTATATTAAATATAGATTGCTACAAAGTTTAAAATAAAAAAGAATCTTTTTACTTTGTTATATAAAAATCAATCTATTTAATAAATAACATATAATAAATAATTGGATTGATTAACATTCACAGTCTCTGTCTTAAATATTCCAGACAATCTTTTTTACATACAAAAAGAAACAATAAAAATAAATACTTTTCCATTATTACAACTACTGAAGTGGGAATATGTATTATACTCTTTAACTCATTAAAAAAAGTAGCAGCATATTGACATCTGTGTTGCAACTCTACATCTAAGTTTCCCTTTCTATTTACAAAACTAATAAAGTATTTAAATTGATGTACACTCTCAAGTTGATACCCATCCAAGCCAAAAGATTTTGAATATTTTTTTTGTCAACCCATTGGCATAATGTAAAGCCATTTGAAAAGATTCATTTAAGGATACTCAATTAGATTTTCGTAATATAATGGTAAGATTATAAAACCAATCAATATATTCTTCAACTTGCTGGATGTCATACTATAGAGTTTGTTTGTGTTATAACACACATGTTTGGATTGTTCATGTAAAACCAATGACCAATGCAAGACTTTTTTAAAAAATATTTTATAATGAACTCGAGCATGGTTTTTATAAAAGAGCTAGATCATGTCTGTGTTATGAGAATTATCTTAAAAACATTCTATAGCAGCATAATGTCAATTGTTTTCATTGGGAAAGTAGAGAAAATAATAGAATGCATTGGATAGTTACAATTAGTCATGGTGTTGAAGTATTTTAGGAAAAAAAGTTTTATGCTAACAAAATTAAAAGACAATATCATAATCCATCAAGTAAACACGAAATTGGACCACCATATTTTATATGTGAACATCTTTGTGGTATATCATCATCATTAACCATTATCAATCCACTTCAGGATGAAGGTCTCTCCAAGTTAAATCCATCTTCTCTGATCTGTAGCTTCTCTTCTCCACATCACTCCTGCACACTTTCTTATTTCATCTATCCATCTACATGTGGTCTCTTTCTGGTTCTTTTACAATCTCCTGTAATCCAGTTTAAGATTTCAATCATCCATCTATTATCATATTTTCTAGAAATATGTCCAGCCCAACTCCATTTCAGTCTTTTAATTTTTTCAATGAGATCAGTAACACCTGTTTGTTCTTTTACCCATATATTGCAGTTTCAATATTTTCTTGTTATTCCCAACATGAATCTCTCCATACTTCTTTGAGTGGTCTGAAGTCTCTGTATTGCTCTTCTATGAAGTGTCCAAGTCTCAGATCCATAAGTAAGAACTGGTAAAACACATTTATTAAAAAACTTTTTTTTCAAACACATAGGCATATTTCCTTTTAGTATCAAGTTATTTCTACCAAAAGATCATTAATTCTATGATTAATTTCATCCATTATATTTCCATCTGTATTAATAATCTGACCAAAGTATTTGTAACTGTTAACTTCTTCTAACTCATCATAATCAATCTTTATTTTCATATTTTGAGAAAATCCATTAAACATTACTTTAGTCTTTTTAACATTTATCTTTAGTCCTACTTTCATCTTATAACTCCTGCAACATTTCCTGCAGCTCTAAAGCATTATTTTCAAAAACATCTACATCATCTGCAAAATTTGTGGTATATAAATTTGTTTATATAGTCATCACAAAACTTATTTCTAAAATAGATTTTTTCACTCTATCCTATTTTTTTTTGACTTAGTATGACCATACTTATTTATGACTTGAGTAATTACTTTTTTATTATTATATAATAGATTGAAATTCTGCCACTACACCACTATTGAAAATAATATAAAGACACAACAGAGAATAATGTATAAAATTAATTTTAAAGTACCTGTAAAATTTCCACTGTATTAGCATCATAATCATAAGTCATGAAAAACAACATTTCCACATTAAAGAAAACCAATATTGTTCAAATAAAACAAGAGCTTTTTTAAAATTTTAATAGTAAATATTGTTGCTTTTTGATTATGAAACATGTTGAAAGAATACTTATATCAGTTCAATGTTAATTGCCACTTGATATGTCAAAAATTTTCTTATAGAGAGCAAGAGTTAAAATTAACATTAATATACTTTTACATATTTATGTGGAATTTAACAGATTTCCAAATGTAATTCACATGATAACAACCAAAACTCATCAAACCAATAGACTATTTACAATCTGTTGTCAAGACAACATCATTATCCATACAACAGATTGTGGATAATTTATTAAGTTTTGACTGTTGTCATGTGAATATATATAAATTTACAAAACAGATCTATAATGCCATTTAATAATAATTCTTTTTTGATATCTATATATGTGTATATTTAATTTTAAAAAAAAATGTAAGAGTTGGAATAATGTTAAAATAAAACTTTCACACTTTGTGATGTCAGAAAGAAATATGAAGAGACAGACAACTTAGAAAAGAAATACGTATTTTATGCACAAATAATGGAATCACAAGTGAAATTGATTATGAATAACATATGCATGTATAATATTGTGAACTTGAAGGTATGTAAACAGAATATCAAAAATATGATTTCATTTAATCAGCTTTTGCATCTCAACAAGTTCTTCTTCTGAAGTAGAAAATATTGATATGAATATAAATTAATGCCTCTGAACCCAATAAACAACTATCACTTGCATGTGCCAGCAGTGTTTTTGGCTGTTTTCAAATTCAAAATGGCCGCCGAGAGCGTACTATATCAGCACCTAATTTTGTATAGGCAAATAGTGTTGATGTGCATGGACACCATACTTTTGTATGATATGTATATAAACATTTAAACATATACGTATATATATGTGCCTGAATGAATGTATAATTTTGTAGTTTTGATATATAAAGCTGCAAAAGTTCCAGTAATCATACCCACACACGCATACACAACATAATAGTAATACTTTAAACCCACACACACAAAACATATTAGTAAAACTTTATTTTAAACTACATATTTTTCATTCGTTAATATTCGTCAAATCTTCTGCATATTGAAATTGTGAAGAAAATAATTAAGTTCTGCGAGGTTCTTAATAGAATATGTATACATATGCGTCATTTCTTAATCTTAGTTTTGCTAATAGATGAATGATAATATAAATGCTTCATAATGTTACATTTAATGTAAAATTTATATATATTATTAATGATTTTAATTTGATTCAAATTACGGCGGAGAAATATTGAACGTGGCTACGTAATGTTATTAAATACCTATTGTGTTGTAAACAGCGTTAATTACTTTTCTAATTTTAGCTCCATTCACCGCGAAAGTCAGATATTATTTACAGTGTCAACTGGCCTTCTCTAACTTTACGAAAGCGGGGAAATTAAAATGCTGAAATTGTGGAAATTGCCGACAAATAAATGTTAACTTGTTTGAAAATTGCATTTCTATGGTAACCATTCTCCGCATCTTCTAATATAAGGTTTTATTTTCTACAAAATATTTGCAGCGATTTTAATTTTTTATCATTGTTTTCGTAGCGACTTTTTATGTTTAATAGAAAAGTATAAGCTCGTTATTTACTTTTTTTTATATTTAAAAAAACAACATTGAAACATGCTATTTCCTTTAATGAAATTGTTTTCAGTACTCAAACAGGTTTAATTAAGGATTCTATCTTACTTCTAATTATAAATATTATTGATATAGAAAATATAAATAATTAAATTGTGACTATTAAAAAATAAATAAATAATCGAATGACTTTATTACCCGCGTATTTATAAGAAACTGGAGCACCAGAAGTGACAGAATGTTCAGTTCCACCCCCCACCCCCACCACACCCGTAGCACAGCATAAAAGCACGTAGAGCAACGAATAAGTCAACATTAAGCATCATACTGTACTGTAATGTGCTAAATGCATAATATGTAAATAGAGAGATTTGAACTCAGAATTTTCAATCTATTCATTCTCCACTGTATCTCAAGCATTACACATGACCATACACATGCGGAAAAGATACATAATGTTCAATATATGTATTTCGTGCAAAACGAGCACTCATCAGTTGGGCTAGATCATAATCTCCCACATGTATATACAATTGATTGGTTGAGGTACAGTGGAGGATGTATAGACTAAAAAATCCTGAGTTCAAATTCTTCTATTTACGTACGTATAAGCAAATCACAAACTGCCTTAGAATTAAATGCATAATAAAAAAAAGTTGCTAATTACAATAAAATACAGAGATCAAAACACAGTCATAATATATTAATAGTAAACAAAAAAACAAAAAAACAAAAACAAATGACAAATGTAATATAATACTATGATATAAAAATACATAGACATAACTAAGTTTATAAAAGTTAGATTAAAATGCTAAATATATTAATATTAATACATAATACTCTTAGATACATTATTTAAGAAGACAGTTAGATGCTAAAAGATCATCTTGAGCTCTAGAAGTGAAACTTTGAGATCTAGAATCTATTTTTTTGTGTGTGTGTATCTGCTCTTTTATAATTTTGAAAATATGAATAATGACTAAAACAGCAGTAGAAAAGAGATTTGAGATTGAAAAGCAACAATTAAGAAAGCTTTTAACAATATATATATATAATGTTAAACACAATCATTTTTAAATGCTGCTAAAGTAAATAATTTAGTACATTACAATACTATACTAAAAATATGATCATTTTCCTATTGGTCCTCTTTGTTTATAAAGAATATTGCTTCAATGCTTATGGCAGTCAGCATCAATTCAATTATTTTATTGTTTTTATATTGATCAAATAGATTGATTTTTATTAACAAAGTGAAGAAATTAAATGTGAATATATATAACATTAAACACAATTGATTTTAAATGCTGCTACGGTAAATGATACACATTCCCACTCCAGTACATGATGTTATTAACTTTCTGCTATAAATATTGTAGACAATCTCCTTTATATACTAAGAAGACCAATAAGAGACTGATACACTTTTTAATTATAGTATTATCATGTATTGGGGTGAGAGTGTGTACTAGCATCATTTAAAATGATTGTGTTTATTATATATATATATATATATTCGCACTGTGAATTGTTTTCTTTTATGTATAACGTTTAAGCTTCAAACTGATATCAAACATATAATCCATCAAACAAAATCTCAACACTTCTAAATTGCATCCTGTAATTTTATAAGAAATTGATTCAATAAAAGATTTGACAATTCATAAAATATAATAATGTACAATGGATTTTGTCAGAAAAAGAGAATAAAGATTGATAATAAATATCTCTATCAGTTTATATAATAATACAAATAAACATACAATGAAAGAAATTATTCATAAAATTAATATTGAATGGGATTTTTTGGTAGAAATAATTTCATGTTAAAAGGAAATAAGCCTATATATTTGAAAAGTAAGTTATTAATATATTACTTTTACCAATTCTTACTTATGGATTTGATATTTGGATACTTTTGTAAAAATAAAAGCAATACAAAGACTTCTGTCCACTGATTGAAATGTGTAGAGATATATGTTGGAAGTAACAAGAAGGGATAAAAAGTGAAATACTTGAGAAACAGAACAAACAAATATCATTGAAATCATTGAAAAAAATAAGAAACTAAAATAAAGTTAAACTGGAAATATTGCTAGAAGAGATGATAATAAATGGACCGTAAAAGTCTTAAGAGTCTGCAAAGAAAAAAAAATTTAGAAAGAGACCACATGTGAGCTGGATTGATAAAATAAGAGTTTTTTTTCATGTTGTAGTGAAACTAGATTAAACTTAGAGAGATCAAACTGCAGTGGATTGATAATAATTTAAAATAATGATAATGATATAAAAATAAACTATATATATACACATATATGAAAACATTCAACACTTAAACAATACTAATATCAATAGCAATCAACAATCTCAATCTGTTGTCAAGGTAACCTTTTTTTTTTATAAAAGTGGATACCTACCTTTATTTATGGCAAAACATATTCATATAGACACTAAAGAGACTCAGATTATTAACTCAAAAAAGGTTAAATAAACCTCATTAATTAGGTACATATAACCTGTTCTGAAAGTAGACTAACAATCAATTATAATGTTCAAATTGACTATTTGTTAATCTGCTTTCAGAACAGGTTATATTTGCCTGTTTAATAAGATTTAATTAACATTTTTGAATTATTATTCTCACTTTCTTTAGTCAATTGCAATCTTTAGTGTCTATATAAACATATTGGATCATAGGTAAAGGTAGATATCTATTTTTATTGTAAAAGTAGGAAGTCTTGATAACAGATTATGTTTGTCGATTGTTATTGATATTGTTGTTAAGTGTTGATTGCTATTATGTATTTAAACCTATCTACCTTTGAGCATTATTGTAATATAATATTTTAATGGATATTTCTGATGGAAATCTATAGTGAAAGAAATGAGTCTGATATCTCTTTAACTGGTTTGAATTTTAATCTACTCTTGAACAAATGTAAACTTAAAAAATATAAACTTAAAATTAAAAAACCTCCTTCTAAACATTCAGGCTTTAAATCAGCTATCCTACTATTTTTTCCCCATAATACCTTTATTTTAATTGAAACTATCCTCATTAATGTGGTCTAGTGATTTGAACACCTGACAATAGTGATAGCATTTGAAATTTTATTTTGAGTCAAAGCATTATAAATGCATTCTTTAGTATACTTTAAATTCAAATAATAGACTTTATAAATATTTAAACATGTGCTCTCCTGATAAAATAGTTGTACTATTAGTTAATGTATGTTTAGGCAAGCCCTTTTAGGGATCTTCTTGCCTAACCTGGAAATGAAAGGCTTAGAAAATGCAGTCATAAATGGCCCATGTCACACAATTTGGATAAGTTGTCATACCTGATGGATTTCTTATTTCAGAGGTAAAAATAATAATTACAGTATTAATAATATTAATCAGTATGGGATTTGGGAATTTTATCACAGATTTTCAATGGTATGGATGGATGAAGAGTTGGAGGTTGGAGTAGTTTGAAGCATGTCTATTAAAGTGTAAAGCTTTGCTATCTTAATATAAACTGAGCATTGATTATATATATGTATCGGAGATGTTAATCTGTTGGTTTAGAACAAAATACTTATATTGGTCATTATTTATCTTTTCTGCATGTGTGGTCATGTGTACCAGTAGTATGAGATAGTGTGGATAGTAAAGGGCTTGAAAGTCTGAGTTCAAATCCTCTATATTTACAAGTAGGCTCCAGGTGTAAGAGTGCCTGGTATTTCAAATCTTAATATTAATAAATGGTGAAATAGCAAGAGACCGTAGTAGGTGTATGGAATGTGCAAACTTTATTTGATAAACTCTTCAAGACCAGAATGGGAGACTGCTAAGGAATTGTCAAGATTTAACATTGATATATACACTCTTAATAAAAACTCATTTCCTAGAGGAAAGAAGTCTGTTTGAAAAGATGAATACAAGTTTTTTTTTTTTTTTTGAAAGACAAGTCAGTCAGTGAAAGAAAAATGTGTGATATTAGACTTGTTGAAAAATCAGATGAGGAAAGATTGTAATTCCTTATTAGATAGCTTTATTACATGAATACCATTAAAAGATTGAATAGCAAACTCTCCAGACAGTAGGGCCACCCAGTGCAAGCTTTAGTAATCAATGAATGCAGAAAGGTTCATGCATAAAATCCCCACCTACTACCTACTCATCCAATACCCTCGGACTAGTTTCTAGCCTGTGGTTTTGATCAGTGAAGAGATTTGGTCCTGAGAGTACCACATCTAGATCTAACAATCTAGTGAAACCCCTCTAGCAGCCATCTTTTACCCATTTAGTTAACTATAAAGTTAGGAGCTCAAGATAAAAACATATTAATATTTTCAAACCAAGATCATTTGCTTGTATAATCATATAGATCTGAATACAGTTCAGCATCTATACATTTTGGTGTATTTGGTTTACCAAAAATCACAGTCGCCATTATTCCATAGACAGAAATGGTACAAAACCAACAAAACATCACATGATCACCATTTTGTCTGCTTACACAAGCAGTTATTAGAAATATTAAACTCTACAGCAAGTAGTTGCCACCCAGTGCAAGATTGTACTGGATGACACTACTATCTGGAGAGCTTGCTTCATGAAGTTGTGCAACTCAATCTTAAGGACACATTTATCACTCCAAGTTTTAAAAACAAAAGAAATAGGCAAGATGTCATGGAATATCATTTTTTACTTACCACAGCAAAAGTACTTTCAAGAATTTTGTTGAATAGGTGGATGGTTATCAAATCAATTTACTTTTAAAGAGTCTAGATGCACTATAGTTATGATTTTTGTTGGCAGACCATTGCAACAAAAGTGTCAGGAACAAAGGAATGATTTATATATTGCTTTTATTGATTTTTTAAGGCATTTGATTCAGTTAATAGGCAGATCTATAATATTGTTTGAAATTAATTGATTGCTCACCAAAATGTATTCATATTATACCTTATACATGATGGAATAAGAAAAATGTTATTACTACAGATGAAATACGACACATTTGAAATGAAAACTGGTGTAAACAAAGATGTGAACTGGCTCCAACATTGTTTTCAATTTTTATAACAGTGGTCTTTGGAATTGGTTATAAATGGATTAATCAAACATGAATCAAGATACAATTTAGGTTTGATAACAGAATTTTTAATTTGAATA
Organism: Epiperipatus broadwayi; assembly: GCA_028023455.1. Taxonomy (NCBI): domain Eukaryota; kingdom Metazoa; phylum Onychophora; class Udeonychophora; order Euonychophora; family Peripatidae; genus Epiperipatus; species Epiperipatus broadwayi. Next base: position 5,835,327 of record JAQFVV010006264.1, on the reverse strand, counting down.
GATTGACATCAAAAACAAAAACTTCATCTTATTGGATTCTTGATTTACAGTATGGTGATAATTGTGGTATTTTGTCCAGCTTAAAAGATAATTTACAGAATACTCTTAATGTTTCAAACACAATTTATAAAAATCATGTTTTAGAATTAATGTTTAAAAAGCTCAAGTTTTTGTCAACTAATGATGAAAGAAAAATGCAAAGCAAATTTTAACTTGAATGAGTATCAACTTGAGAATATAAACCAATTTAAATATTTTAATAGTTTTATAAGTAGAAAAATGGAATTAGATGTTGTGGTACAACCTTAAAAGGTAGAGTATTCATCATGTGGAAATGACTACTGTGATTGAGTTAGCTGTACCAAATTGATTGTATGGAAATAATACATGGACACCTAACAGCACAATATAAAGGCATTATAAAGGTTTCATTTAAAGATGCCTGTAAAATTTTAAAAATAAATAGAAAGCTCATAAAAGCAATCGATTTGTTCTTCAGGATGCTGGATGTGAGGCTATTGAGTCTGTTATTATAAATTGCACCATTGGATTAGACATGGGAAATGAATGAACGATGGAAGATTTTTTTAAAATAATGTTTTATGGTGATCTGAAGCATGACTTTTGTAAGAGAGGTAGATTAGATCCAATCTACATGATAAAGAATGCCTCAAAGATATTCTAAAGAAATGCAGTGTCTATTGTGTTTGTATTGGGAAAATATGGCAAAGAATAGAATACATTGGAGAACTATAATTAGACATGGTGTTGAAGTATTTCAAAAAGAAAAGTTTTCTGCTGAAGAAACTAATGGACAATATCATAAAATATTATGTTACCAGAAAAATGGTTCAACATGCACTATACATGGATATATTTGTGGTTCATAGATTAATTTGCACAAATATCACTAAAAATCTTTTCTAGAATAGTTTTTCTCCTCTCTTCTTCTTCTTCTTCTTTTTTTGAGATGAGATAGCAATGTTCATTTGTGAATGACAGTTTATTATTTTTCATTTATTGTTATTAATTAATGTCATCAGCACCATCATCATTGTTAATCATGTTTAGTTCACTGCTCAATGGTCTCTCTAAGTTTAATGTGATTTTTCCAATCCATACTTTTTTGTTGACATTACACCAACAAAGTTCTTATTTCAGCCATCATCTCACATGTGGTCAATTTCTAGGTCTTTTGTAATTTTTTGGGATTTGGTTTAAGACTTCAACTCTCTGTTTGTTATCATCTCTTCTAGAAGTACATTTAGACGAGCTCTACTTCAGTATATTAATTCCTTTAATAATGTCAATAGTATCTATTCATTCTTTCACTAAAGCATTATAACATACAACTTTTTTTTAAAATTCAATGAGTGATTTGAAATCTTTGGAATATTTTTCTGCTATATACATCTATTAAAAAGCTTCCTTTTCAAATACATACATACTTTATTTTTAATATTAAATAATTTCTATCAAAAGTACTTTATCTAAATTTAATTCTATAATTAATTTTATCCATTATTTAATAATATTCTGAAGGTAGTTAAAGTTAAATTTTCCAATTTACGATTATCTATCTTTACTATATTTTGAGAAAACCTATTGGACATTATTTTAATCTTTTTAGTATTTATCTTTTGTATTACTTTCTTACTTTTATGTGATAACTCTTGCAACATGTTTTGAAAAATTATTTGCAAAAATAATCACTCATCTACAAAATATAGATGATTTAAATAACCTCTATTTACTTTTATTTCCTTAATTTTCTACTTTAATCCACAAAATACTTCTTGTAAGACTACTGTAAAAAGTTTTTGGGAGAAATGGGGTCAATGTTAATCTTTTAATGTAACCCCTTCAATCTAATTAGTACTGTTGCATTTTTATAAATATTTTTGAGAAATATGGCAGTATTCTGGGTTTATATATTGATGAACCAAATCTTTAATCTCTGTGGAAATGCTTTTAACATCAAATGTTTTTCTTTCATAAATTATAAATCTAAACTACAAAGTTAACTCATATTATATAGTATACCATATACTCTTTAATAAACACTTTACAGTGCAATTTTAACATGTGATTTATTTCCTCTTGCTTACAGTTTCAACTGCCCTGCAGTCATCATCAGAGTTCTTTTAAACTTCGCAACAACTCTGATGATGACTGTAGGGCAGATTGAAACTGTAAGCAAGAGGAAATAAATCATATGTTAAAATTGCATTGTAAAGTGTTTATTAAGGAGTATATGATATATTCTATATATATATATAATTTATCAATGCAAATAAGGAGATTAAGGAGTATATGATATATTCTATATATATATATAATTTATCAATGCAAATAAGGAGAAGTGGAAAGAAATTTTAATACTTCAAAAAGTAGTTAACTCATATTCATTTATTTGTTTTTTCTGTCCCTTCCCTCAATATTTGGATGTAATCCATTGTGCTAAAAATGTTTTAAAATGTAGATTGCTCTTTTGGCTGATCTGAGTTATCATTATTTTGATAAAGGTTTTGTCTAGAACTGACTGAAGTCTGTTACATTTGTATGTTCTAATATCTTATTGATCATTTTTTTAAATATTATATTACTACAGCAGTTTTCCAATAATCTGTACATCTTCATTATTTAGACATGGGATATATAATTTTGCTAACATTTTTTCCATTTTTTTAAAAATCTTTTAAGAAAACAACAATAATTTCATCATTTTCTGGTCTTTATCCTTCTTTAATTGCATGTCTCATTTCTTCATTTAAAATGCTTGTTAATTCAGAAGATATAGTAATTATAGTGGTTATTTTGTAACTTCTTGATACTTATTGCTATATAATTCTTTGTAGAACTCCTACATATTTTATAACATGCTTTTAACAATAGCTGCACTCTTTCTTCTTATTCTTGAAATAACTTTTCTTCCAATATCAACTTATTACTTTATACTTTTGAAACTTATATTCTCTTTTATAGATTTCCTTGCCAAATCTCAATTATATATTTTTAAATCGTTATTTCTTCCAGTTTCAAATGGTTGCTAAGGTTGTGATGCTGATCTTGACCCATGAATGACAGTGGTGAATAAAGCTCAACTTTAGGTTTCATGGATCTTATCAACCATTTGAAACTGGCAGATGACGCAAATTAAAAAAATATGGCAAAGAGATAGATTACTGCCCTGTCTAATATAGTGGCAGAAACATAGAATCTTGTATCTTTTCCCCAGGAATTCCAAAATTAGCTATGATTATCTAACTTATACTCTCAAGAATGATTGTAGCTCTCCCCCTTTACAATTGATAAAAATGTCTATTAAAGATATTATTTTGAAGGATTTAGACCCACATTAGAACATTACCAAAAGATTCTACAATGGAACTATGCAACTTTTCCTTTTTTTATCTTTGTTTTGTCAAAAAACTTTCATCTAACTATTACCCTAAAATCTAAACTTTTAAATATAGTAAAGTTTTTTTTTTACCTTTTTAAAAAAAATCATTTTACAAACTTTTCTTTGCTTTTCTTTTAATGGATAATTTTTACATATTTTCATGATTCTTTTTTCTTTATAAATTCTCTTATCTTAGTTGAAAATTTAGTGAGGAATTGTCTATTTTTTTACCCACTATTCTTGTTATGTTTGTTAATAGAGGATCAATTATCTTCTTGTTGATTTCAGCTAAGTTTGAACCATGTTCAGAATCTGCCAATATTTTAAAATGATTACCAAGTTCAATTTAAATTCATTAGGTTCTTTCTAAAGATTAGGACTATAATTTGGTAGTAAAGATATTCTGCTTTATTTATTATCACCATAATCATTAGTAATCACTCACAAATGAGCAAGAGAGTTTCTACCTTTAGGAAAAACCAAAAATAGAAAGATCTTAAAGATGAAGTTAATAAAAGGGCAAGTTTTTTCATTACTATATGAACTGATTTTTATAAAAAACCATTTTTTTCCTCTTTATCATCATCAGAAACATTTGCAAACCAAGTGGTAACTCCAAACCCAAGAGAAAAAAACCCAAAATAATAATAATAATAAAACTATATCACAAATAAATTTTGCCATGACTATACAAACCAATCATTCAAACACAAATGCATTCACTTAAAGAACACACTGGTTCATTATTCTGTTTATTGGATATTTTATGGTGATATCTTTGTTTGAACTTCTTCAGTGGATAAGTTTTCTTTCTGAAATACTTCAATATCATGACATTCTCAATGGAAACAATCAGCATCATATTTTTTGGATTGTCTTTAAGATAATCATTTTAATGTAGAAAGAATTTACTTCTGCCATAAAAATCATTCTAAGCTTATTATAAAGCACATACATTGGTCAGTCATTTATGTATCCTATCCAATGAAGAAATGATTTTAGAATAGTGGATTCTATAGCATCACATCAACAAATTAAAGAATGTTTTGATTAGCCTTGTGATCTCGCCATAGTATTTTGAAAATTTTATGGAGCATCATTAAGTGAAACTTTTCTAATGCTTTTATATTATGTCATTAAACTTATTCCAAGTGTCTCCATACAATCATTTAGAGAAAATAACAAATCAATATATATCTAATTTAGTTGCATTAATTATTTAATTGTGATGAAATACTATATGTTTTATGAACTCTGCCCCCCTCCCCAATTTTAAAGATAAATTTTGCTATTACTATGCATAGTTTTCTGCTCTAGTGCCATCTATAGTAAACTTAAGTAATCACTCACATCAGATGATGAGGCATTTAAACCCACATTTCCAGACCAGTTTTGGGCTTTTGCTTTTATTAATGAGAACTTGAAATCCAAATCTAAACCCAATGCAGTTATGTATATAGCATCCTTTTAATTGAAATTATACTATCAAGCTAAAAGGCCAAAATTAAAAAAAAAAAACTTTAAAGTTTTGAACTCAAGGTGATCTCCTTGTATACTTGCATAGATCTAACTTAAGTCAGTAACTTTATGTTTTAATAACTCCAGCTAATTTTTTAATTGAAAGTATTTTTACCCTCAATTAATTCATTAATTATAACAATGTCCATGTAGAAGGCCCTCTTTACTCTGATTATATGATTTATAGCAATGCTATTTTTGAATGTTGCATCTTGAATAATTGCACATTTTCATTTACTCTTTTAACCACATTTTCACATTGAAACTAATGGTTTAGTAATTTTTTTAGAGTAACATAAAAGTTTTTTATAAAGTAAATGGAGCCCGTGATCATTTTCCTCAAAATTATTTTAAAGGATTGTCACTGTTCATACAACTTAGACATGTATAAAACATTAGATGAAAAATAATCTTGTCTGGAAAGCAGAAGATATCCTATCATCATATTTTGAGTATTTTAGAGAGCATACTTAATTAATATTTTTGTATGAATTTATTTTAGACTAATAGGAGATCCATATCTCACTAAAATTAGGCAAAAATAATAGTCCTATATAAGTCTGCTTTAATGAGATATTACATCAAATAATAAATAGCTCTATCTTTTTACTTAATAAAGGCATAGGTAACAATATCCTGGAGTTTGCATTTTTGTCTTTTTGTCAAAAAAAAATAGGTTACTTAATCCATATTCTTAAGTTTTGAAGATTTTTTTTTATTCATTAGTGGAATGTAAATGACTTGAAGTTTTAAACCTAATCTTTCATAAGTTGCATTCAAAATATCAAGGACTTGCTATAGATCATTGTTTGAATTAGGAAAATAGCATATTTAGTGCAAAATATTAAATAATATTTTAAACTTAAGAATGCTGCTAAATAAATCTTTGAAAAGAAATGTACAAATTAAATGAAGTTAAAATAAACATAGACTCATGTATTAATTAAGTAATTGAACAGATGTTATAAATTGCCTTATATGGAAATAAATTCCCAAGAGACTAATTTATATGGAAATAAATTCCTAAGAGATTAATTAATTGTATGTGTAATTAAAAGCTAAGATGAATTCCATTATACGATAACAAACTTTAAATAATACGTAAATTAATTAAGCGAACTGATTAAAGCTAAAGTCAAATTACTCCAGGAAAAATAAGAAAAACAAAAGAAGAGATCCACATAAAAAACCAGAGAAAAAGTACTATGCACTTTTTCCTGTCACTGCATACTCATGTTGTAGGGCAGTGAAGATCATCATCAGTGGATTTTCATTCCCAGAATATCAGCATCTGTAGTTCACTAAGCCAACTAATACTTTTAGCAGACCATCTTGCTCTTATTATTATTTTGGATGCCTAAAGAAGCTCTTTGAGGGTTGTGTTATAAAGTCTATAGACATTAATGAAGGCAAAATGAATAACAGTTTATCTTAACTGTATAAATATTATTTATTATTCAGTAGCTAACTTGTGAATTAGGCTTCCTCAAATGCAGACTTTATATTTGTGTTAAAAATCTGAATAGTAACTTTTTTAATTGTTAATAAATTGTTATTGCTAAATATATATGTGCTGTTATCTGTCGAGTTTATTGTATATTTTTTTGCTGGTCACTCAATCATAGTTGGGGACACAACATTTAGCATAAGTAATAATTTAATGTTCCTTAACTAGTTTATTTCTAAAGACAGCCCTTAGTGACTATGTGATTTTAAATTTGCAACTTTTTATTTTAACGGTTAATTACATCTTTATTGTAGAATATATTTACACAATTTTTAATTTATTTCTTAGAAATACAAGTTTTCAAATGAAAGTCATTCTTAAATATTGTATTTCACCTTTACAAATATAAGAAAAAAAGTAATACATTTAAATATGTAATGAGGACCCTTTTTTCTTATTGAATGGTAGCTAAAAAAAAAAAAAAACAAAGAATTTAATAAATTTTTTTAATTGAACTTTATTTCTAAAAAGTGAATAATTTCTTGTTAATAAAGCATTTAATAAATTTTTTTAATTGAACTTTATTTCTAAAAAGTGAATAATTTCTTGTTAATAAAGCAATGAAATTTTATTTTAAAAATTAAAATTTTGCTTATAATTATTAAAAAATGACAAAATGGCTTCAATGATTACAGAATCATTATTTTTTAGCCAATCACAATTCTTGTTTTAAATTCATTAACTTTTTTTGACTTGGTAATCGAAACACTATATTCTCATTAAATCCAAAAATATTTCACAAATATAATATATAAAGAAAGCATGAAAAATAAGAAGAGCACTCCCCAAAACTCTCACAAAGTGCTCTCAGAACCCAAATACAAAGAAACTATCAATCAACAACATTTGCATCTCATTTGTATAAGGTTTTGTGTATAATGCTGCCATCTTCAGGTTTTTAAATTAATAAATCAATATATATTTTATTTCCAGATTGTGCCATCAAATGACTGCAAAAAGTTGTTAACAAATACTATATAAAGCTATAAGAGTGCATTAAAACCATAGTGTACCACTTATTGATGAAGAAGTATAACTAGGAAGAACATGGTTAAATTAAATATAAATATATATTGAAGAGATATCAGCTCCAATCAATGACTGCAATATACTTTTACCAGGGTTGCTATACTATATGTAAAAATTAACAAAACACAATACACTATACATATATTTTAGGAATAAACCTTCATCAGCTATCTTGGAGCATGACCAATAATCTTCACAAATATAAAAATTGATGAAGGAATTTATTTCTGAAATATACCTATACTGCAAAACAATTTGTCAATTTTTTATGCAGTATGGTAGCTATAATAAAAAAATTATTGCACGAAATGATTGGAGGTGACATTGTTAATAAATTTGTTTTAATCACTGTTAGTTAAAACTATAATCAAATGTTTATATTTGTTTTATGAAGCTATTTCAAGATCATTATTAGATAAAAGAAAGTTGGAGTTAGTAAACAATCCAGTTTTCACTTTTCCATTATAAATTTTTCAGATTTTATACCATCAATAATCACATTTACTTTCATAGTCTGAAGTGTTGTAGGATGGAGTGGTTTGAAGCCTGTCCATTAAAGTATGAAGATTGGATATCTTAATATAAGCTGAACTTTGATTGTATATAAGTGTGGAGATAATAATCTGGACCAACTGATGAGGGCTGGCTTAGCATAAAAGACATGTATTGGTGATTATTTATCTTCTCAATATGTGTGTGATCAAATGTATCAGTGGTATGAGATAGCATGGATGGTTGAGGATCATGAAGTCTGAGTTCAAACCCCTATATATTACAGATAGAAGTGCAGGTATGAAAAAACCTGCACTGTAGAAAAAAATCATATTTCAAAATATAGTGCTTTAAGGTCTGCCCATCCCTTGTATATGTATGTAAATGGATTATGTCCTGTACATGAGGGATCAGAGTGACTTGTGCTCAACATGGGTAGAATGAGAAAGTTGGAACTAAGATGGGTTTTGAGCATGTCATCATTAGATTTTCAATGAAATGGATGGCTGAAAAGTTGTGGGGTGGAGTGATTTGAAGCCTGTCCATTAAAGTATGAAGATTGGCTATCTTAATATAAGCTGAGTTTTGATTGTATATGTGTGTGGGGATGATAATCTGGACCAGCTGACAAATTCTTGTTTAGTATAAAATACGTATATTGGTGATTATTTATCTTTTTGACATATGTGCGATCAAATGTATGAGATAGCATGGATGGTTGAGGATCGTGTGAAATTCTGAATTCAAACTTCCTATATATTACATATAGAAGTGCTGGTATGAAAAAGCCTGTACTGTAGAAAAAAATTTCATAGTATTTGTAAAAGCAGTTTGGCCTAATGAATGCCATCATAATTTTAAAATTTCACAGAGATAATTTTAAACTTTATCTGAAATATTGTAGATTGAGTCAAAACTTTATATATATATAATATTTGAAATTCCCCATAGCTATCTTATTCGGGTCACACTTTTCCTTTAAATAAAGGAAATTCAAATTTTAGTACTACACTGAAAAGAATAGATATACTATTGTTTATTGCAAAGTTAAAAAAAAAAGTGACAAAGATCAATAACAATAATAAGATAATTGGATAAATTAATATTCATGCACTCTGCTTTAATTATTCAGGATAATCTTTATATATAAAGAGAACGAATAGTAAAATGATTTTATTTCTTATTACCGAATTGTTGAGTATTGAAGTGGCAGGTATATTATTTACTGTAACAGCATTTCCTATTTTTTAAAAAATAGATGTTTATATATATATAATTACAAATTGGGTTACAGGTGTCAAACATTCTGCATTTCTGAATTCTCAACTATGACACCGTTCATTTAAAGATAAATATATTAATGATCATTACTAATCATTTATTAGATGAAAGATTATTATATCATGTTTAGCCAAGATAGAAGCTTGAAACCGCAATTAAAAGGTTAATATATTTAATGAGCTAGCGATAATCTCTAGTTTAATAAAAGATTAATAATAATTATTAATGTATTTATCTGGAATGGTTGATATCACAGTTATGAGTGAAAAAAGTTTAAACCTCGTAAACCAAAGAATAATAATTTGTTATTGATAAATACTAAACAAATAATGAAGAATTATAAAGAGTTCATGATTTGGGCCAACTTATGAATGCTCGGCCAGGACAAGTTTATCATAGGGGGTATTTGTCTTTTTCAGATGTCTTTATTCATAGGTTTCAACAATCCGTAATATCTAAAATACTGTATATATCTAGTGAAATAGATTAGCTTTTGTTTATAATACTTCCTTTTATTTTTGCGTTTTTTCGGCAACATAAAATCATATCTGTGAATAGTAAAATACTTGAATTATATACACATTTATGTTTGTTAAAAGTGGGAAATAAAGTTAGAAGACAAGTGATAATCCAAATCGACTAAGTTTGAGCAAATAAAATGTCTGAAAAGACCCACTTTAAATGTTTTGTTAAGAAAGAAACACTTTACTGTGAAAATACTGCAATCAAGAAAGAAAAAAATTGTTTAAATGCTAGAAAAATCATGTCATGATAAAAAAAATATGATAAAAAAAATAATAAAAGGTTAAAGATTGAAAACAATATATATATAATATAAAAAAAAAAATACACACAAAAAAAAAAAGAATGTAAGTAAATTCTTTTGTATATATAAAAGAGAAGGATGGAAAAAAAAACACAATGAAAAATAGTGTTTTACAAAAGAATTATAAAAAAAATATATAAAAAGAAAATTAAAACACATACTTCAATTCGAAATGCGGATTTATATAGTTTATTTCTATTGTTAGAAATATAATTTTTCATTATATTTTTAAAGTAAACCTTCACTTTAAATGTATATAGCAATAGCCACAAACTCGTTTATCTGATTTCAAATCATTCCAATACTGAACTGTTTAACAACATGCATTTTTAACGCGCACTCTCACACACACACACATATATATATATATATATATGAGAATACTTAGGTATATAGAGAAAAAAATGCATGGAGCTGGTTCTCCCTCCAAACTGCTTGCAGATCCATATCTTAATCAATGTATGTGTTACTTAAAGATATAGTATAGCTATTCATCAAAAACTTTTAGGATGCTAACATGTCTAAATCACAAATTATGATAAGAAATATGACAATATGTTTTCTATCTCACTCTACGATGGTATAACGCTATAACATTAAATATTGTGTTTAATTGAGTAAACTTATTAAAATGTTTTAAATAGGTCATACTATATAAAGTAGTGAAGTCCAGAGTCAGAAATACATTTTCAGTAGTTTGTAAGATTTCGTAATGGATGAAAGAGCATTAAAGATGATACATGAAGATACCAAATATTTTATCATATTTCATACCATAACGTATGATCCAGCTATATTAGCACCTTAAAACTTTGTGATGAATAGCCGAACTACCTCACTGCATAAAGCTGCAAGCAGCCTGGAGAGAGAACAATTTACCTTTTATATATTTTTGAAAATGTGTATAAATCAGGCATATATGGTTGTGTGTATATATTTATATTTGTAATGTATTTAAAAGTATAATAAAGTGTATAATTTTTAATTTCTAACTTTGCCTTATTTATTTTTTTTAAAACTCGGATTAACTGAAACAGAATAAACAGACAAGAAAAAATATTGTATTTATTTGCTGCACTGAATTGTTGTAGTATTTTAAATATTATTAATCCTGATGCTTTGTTATCTTATAAGTTATGTGCATCTTAATTACTGAAAAAAATGACCTTTTCTGTTCAAACTTTATATCAGTTTTACTCAACAAAACACTTCCAGATCTTTGCCTAAAGATTTATGATGAAGTTTAAATAAAGTTTAAGTTTTTCTAGACATTTAACAAACATTCAACAATTTCATGATGGATGATAAAATAGTCCAACATATTGACACATTCTCCAAACCTTTATAATAACAAATATCCTAATATTTTAATTTTATGCTTACTGTTACATAAATTATATGAGTGTGCCAATAGCTCTTAGCAAGCTTTTCAGAATATCCATATCCTCAGACCAGTTTCTAGCTCTGTATTTCATCAATGAGATACTAGGATATTCAAGCATTAGATTTAAAATGCCAGGTAATAAAAGCTTATTAAGTCACATGATATATAACTTGATTTCTTTGCAATTGCTGTTACACATTTATATGCTGATCAAAATTCAAACATTTGTATATGAATTTGTCTTATTTTATAAAAGGATCTGATAGTGCAATTTAAGGGTCTCCAATTGCCATGCCTATGGGCTAGATTTGAATCCAGATCATGTAAACTTATGTTTTTAATAGGCTTTGAATTTTTTCTTATACTTTTCTATCTCAACCCAAGTTCAAATTCATTTATATGTAAACTAATCATATTCTATAGAATGTTTTGTGAACTAATAACACTCACTTGCCATGCCTACATAATAGAAATGAATTCAGTTCAAGTAACTTAAATTACTTTTAATAGGTTTGAAATTTTTTCAGATATCTAGATCATAAATAATCTTTATTGGCTAGTAATAAAAACATTGCTACACTTAGGAGAGAGTAGAGCAAGTGTAGGAAAAATTTTATCTTCATCCTATTCTAAATAATTCTGTATAAACTTGAGTAATAAATGGATGACTAATTGTATAGTGCTATAAAATCCCCACTATCTGTTATTGTCTTTGTCAGTAAAGACTAGGATTTAAAGCTGGAACTAGTCCATTTATGTATATAACATGCCTCTTATACTTCTATATACTATTTAATTTAATAAATTTGGATTTTAAAAAAATCTTGTGATTTTAAACTTGGACTACCTCTTATACACAGTTTTATATTTGTTATGAAGCCAGTTTTTATAAATGTGTGAGACCCCTGTTTTATAAAAAATATGACCACTTTAACTGTTTGGCTAGGAAAATAGATACAAACAACATCATATGACCTTTCATATCTTTACTCATAGGTTTCCAATGGCAGTTATCTTTACCCTACTCTAGAGTTTGAGTATTCAGTAGACATCATGAGGTGTAATGCTATAAAAATTTCATCTCCAAATTGATTGGTTTGCAGATGTTATGAGTAAATATTAGAATTCAAAGCTTAAAGAAACACACTTATACTGCTAACAAAACCCTCTTTACTTATCTAAATTCTTAAAGCTAGTAATCAGAAATTAAAAAAAAAAACCCTTTAAAATTTAATATCCAGACTAATTGTTATGTATAGCTATATAAATTTGATCAGTTTCTACATATTTTTAAGACATTTGTTTTATAATGACTGTTACATCCTTTCACCCTTTGGCTAGGAAAATTAATACTAGCAACAACATATAGAAAATAACTTCACCCTAGTTTAAAGTCTAATTCAGGTTTGATTAATCAATGGAGAAATGATGATATAGAAACTGGCCTGCTGTCAGATTTAATCTAGATTTTAAATCTTAGGAAAATCATTTATAAAGGACTAAAAGATGTTTGCTGGATGCAGAAGTCCATTAAACCAAGCTTCAAATTCTAATATTCACTAGTGAAGGGAAAATTTAGAAATTTGGCAGTTGGAAATGAAAATTTTTAATTACATGATGCCTCATGAGCAGATAGCTTTAGAGTATGGTAAAGATAACATCTATTATAGGAATATAAACAAGCACATGAGAGATCATGTAATCTTGTTGTTGTGTAGAAAAACATTCAAAGTTTTACCAACCAGAAATTAGCAAATCTTGTGAATAATGCCTCTTTTTACTGTTTGTACATGAGAGCTGTTGGAAACATTTTTACTTTGCAGTAGTTTGTTTAAAGACTGTTTTATTTTTATTAAATGCTTTTATTTAACTTTGAAATTTTGTTTGTTAGTTTGTCTATTTGGATCAAATCTTGTAACTAATTTTAAATGATTATAGAATGATTTTTCTTTAAATTTTGTACATATTGGAAATTGATAGCAATGTAATATGACATTGGAAATTTCTAGGTTGTCTTGCTGAGTATCCAGTCTAGCAGTATTGGTAGGTCTAATTTTAAACCATGTTAATATCAATTCAGTAAGTTTTCAGTTATGCACAATAGATGACAATATATTTTTTAAAATATAATTTCATTGAATTTCATGCATTTCAAGTTAATTAAAATAGGGGGAAAATGGAAAAAATCTTAATTTCTCTTCATTGTTGCAACCTGCAATGAGCCTAATGATAAAGAGGAAGATAAAAGAGGTCTGGTTTATTGCCAAGTCTAATAACATTGTCAATGTAATAAATACTAGTGGCCCATTAAGTATGCAAAGGAATCTTAACTGTTCAATTTATTTAGTTTACTATGAATCTAGTACACAGTACTAAAAGCAATCTCAGTTAAATATTATTATTGTTATTATTATTATTATTATTCTTATTCTTATTATTATTATTGTTGTTGTTGTTGCTATTATTATTATTATTATTATTATTATTATTATTATTATTATTATTACTATTATAGTACCAAATGTTAGTTAGATTAAGTACAGGAGTTTTATTTATCATTCTTCTTTTCTTCTTCTTTTTCTTCTTTTTCTTCTTCTTCTTCTTATTATTATTAATAGTTTTAACAAGGCTGTAAACCTTAGCAATGAGTGTCTGAAAAAATCGTCACTAGGTCCCTAGTGACGATTTTTTCAGACACTCATTGCTAAGGTTTACAGCCTTGTTAAAACTATTACTGAAATAATAGTGAGCGTTTAATAAAATTTATTATTATTATTATTATTATTATTATTATTATTATTATTATTATTATTATTATTATTATTATTATTATTATTATTATTATTATTATTATTATTATTATTATTATTATTATTATTATTATTATTATTATTATTATTATTATCATCTAATAATCTTCTCTGTATGACACATAAATATACATGTGTGTGTAATGTACTTAACTGTTAACCTAAAACTTTCTTTTTTAAAGTACAACCTTCCTAAACAAGAAAATGTAAATGATATTTGGGAATTTTATTTCAAATATTACAAATATGACAATATCTGTGAATCCAAAAAAATAATATACAAAAACCAGATTTTAGAAAAAATGTTAATGGATAATGTACTAAACCCCCCAAAAATATATATTTTTTCTTTAAATACAGTTTTAGGTATTATATGTAATTATTCAAATGGAAGTCAATCTTCAATAATGCATTATTTCCTAAATATTATAATTCTCTGCGCATTCTCCTGCCAGTAAGAATTTTAAAAACTTAAATGAATCATGTAACTTTAGAACATACATTCTACATACACCAACTCTTACAGACCATGCTTAAATCAGGGATTGAGTCTATTATGTGTCTGGTGTTATAATCAAATATTCAATTGTATAAATCTATTTAACCATCATAGGAGAAAGACATTGTCTCATTTTTAACCACCAATAGACACTGTCTCATTTTTAATTACCTATGATTAGAGAAACATGACTTATAAATGTAAACCTATTATTATAAAGCACTGACAACTTTGAAATTATTCAAATGGAAGTCAATCTTTGATAATGAACTATTTCAAGTCCAGATTTAAGCATGATCTGTAAGATTTGGTGTATATAGAATTATGCTCTAAACTTAAATGATTCACTTAAATTTTTAAAATTCTTACTGGAAGAAGAATGCATGAAGATTTATAATATTTAAGAAATAGCACATTATCAGAGATTGACTTCCATTTGAATAATTTCAAAGCTTTTAATGCTTTATAGTAATGGGTTTACATTTATAAGTCATGTTTGTCTAATTGTAGGTGGTTAAAAATGAGACACTGTTTTTCTCTTGCAATGGGTTAAATAGATTTGAACAATTGAATATTTGATTATAACATCAGGCACACAATAGACTCAAGCCCTGATTTAAGCCTGGTCTGTAAGAGTTGGTATATATAGAATATATGCTCTAAGCTTAAGTGATTCACTTAAGTTTTTTTAAATTTTTACTGGTGGGAGAGTGCACAGAGATTTATAATATTTAAGAAATAGCGCATTATCAGAGATTAACTTCTAATTGAATAATTTCAAAGTTTTCAGCACTTTATAATAATATGTTTATTATATGTAACTTGAAAGAAAAGTGTGGGGCATCAATAAATTAATTCAATCACTAGTATTAAAACTGGTATTTGAATATGTTTATTTCAGGTTACCTATAGTAAGCATAATAGTGATTAAAAAAAATTGGTTTTTATTGCATAAAACATTTTTTAAATAAATAAATAAATAAATAATAATAATAATTATTATTATTATTATTATTATTATTATTATTATTATTATTATTATTATTATTATTATTATTATTATTATTATTATTATTATTATTATTATTATTATTATTATTATTATTATTATTATTATTATTATTATTATTATTATTATTATTATTGTTGTTGTTGTTATCATTACAACAGCTTATAAAGTTTGGAGAATAGATTTAAACCTGAATAGACTAAAATGTAACTTGAAAAGGAATCAAAAATTGCTTTAATAAATATGAAAATAATTGGACTACTTTATAGTTGCAACATTCAAAAAACATATCAAAGTATTCCCTATTCCAAGCAAATCCCATGTTTTATTTAACTTGCTACATACAGAGTTCTCATTAAAGTACTTTTTCAAGAAGTGATTTAAAACAAATTTATATTTAATATGATATTTTATCACATGATTTCATCACAAGATTTCAACTTCCCAAATACTGTTTAGCAGCAACATACTCTTTTTCTTTTCACTATGGTTATACCTACTCATGTAAGCTTTAAGTACTAATGGATGTCATATGGTAGTGCTACAAATCCCTATTAGATAGGACAACACTAAATTGGCACTTCCATTATTATCTGGCAATTATTAGTTATTAAAGCTTAGCTATAGCAAAAAAAGTCATTTTACAAGCAATTTATCAAAACTTTTCAGAATTAATAACAAACCATCATGCTCCTGATTTAAATAAAATATGTCAGCTGTCTACTCTAGTTCCACTTAATATAAATTTGAGTAAACAGTGATTACAAGATGCATATAAAATCCATATTCTTATTATTTAAATCTTTATTTTTATACCAGTTTGTAATTTCAATATTTATTAATGAAGTTTAGAATTCAACATTAAAATAAATGTCAAAGTACATCCAGATAATCAACAATACAACTCATGGATGATAGCCAGGGCTAGAAACCAGTCTTAGGATAGGGATATTTGGAAAAGCTTCAAGCTGTTGGAATGCTCATTATATAACATATATAACTGGATAGCAACTGGGTGCTAGCCAATCAGGTAAGGAATCTGGAATAGTCCACTTCTGAAGGCAGGGTCAGATATGACAGATATTAAAAAAAAGACATAAAGACTCTATTAGATGTTACTTTAAGTGTAAAATATTTATTGCTCAGAGAAGGTATTTTGATGGAAGGAAATGTATGTTTTAAAAGTGTTGCATAGGAATGAGTGAAGTTTTTCCTCTTCCTAGTTTATTTATTTACTTTATGAGTAATGCATTTTATTATTGAGTTGAAATTTGCTTTTATGTCAATGCACCTCTCTGTAATACAAAGTGAATGATAACTCACCAACCACTGAGCTTAGCTGAATGCATTATTAGTTTTCATAATATTAGGAGTCTTTCATACATTCATAACCTTCTAACTGTATATATCATTTTGCTTCATATTAATTATCTATTTATACAGTTAGAATATATATAGTTTCGAAACAACCTCTTTTATCAGCTATCATTTATGCTAATTTAGCAACTTTCATATTATATTAATAACAGCAAATTAACAAACGATATTAAAATGAAATTAACTAATGCTAGGTCAGTTGATGATGCTTTAGAGAGGTTTTGAGAGTAATTGTTCTTAAAGTATTTACATACTACAAAACAACTGGTCAGTTTTTTTATGCAGTATAATGACAGAGTGATGAATGTTTATTTATTATTCATTAATACTTTATTGACTATGTTCATATATCTCATTTCATCAGATCTTCACTAACTTCAGTAGTATATAAATAAGAAACTCAAGTTTAGATTACTTAGAAAGTAAAATAAATAAATAAAATGACTTGATGCTTATGATGTCATGAGATGTTAGTACGTGTCTGCAATCCTAAATGTCATATCATAAAAATATGCTAATGTTTTAAAAATCACGTATTTTAATTATTTAATTGAAAAATATTTGACATTAAAATAAGAGAAAATTTCTTTCAATCAATATTGTTGTGGTTCGTTTCACATAAAGTACAACATATCAAATTAACAAATTAGACATTAATGTTTTAATTAAAAATGATTTGAAGGATAACAATATTTTTTAAAATGACAAGAATTCCAGCTTTGAGTAGATTTTTTTTTCTCTAAAGAACATTAATAAAAACGCGTGTATTTATTGAGCGTATCATGACAGTTGTCAACAATAAAAACTTGGAGTCGTTTCAATTAAAACGTACCATTTTAAAACCAGGAAGTAGATTCTCTAATGATTTTGATTGGCTATTTTTTTTTCTTCTACTGAGCAAAATAAGTTCCATTTTAAAAAGCAGTTGTATATTATGATTACGTTAATCAAATCCTGAAAATATCAACCAAAATTTGGATTCGAATGCTACATCTGGAATCAATAAAAGGCATTTTACAAGTAAAATAAATAAAAATTGGCATAATGATAGGATTTTTAAAAAAACACGCCTTTGGCTTTATTGCTCGGAAATTCATAAAGCGAACGCTAGAACCAATCCTGGGATCTTCTAATCTCAAGTCAAACGTTTTACCAAATGCGCCAAACCGCGCAAGACAAATGATTAAAAATATTTACAAACATAGCAAGGCGGAATAAATAAATATAGTAAGATATATATTACTATTGAGCAATTGGTATTTATTAAATTTCTGTATTTTAAACTCCCTAAATTTAAGATTAATAACTGAAACACAGGCTTAATATATACCATGTGTCTATATATGTAATATAGGGTATATGAGCACAGACCTTCACATGACCCACCACTCTCCACTCTATCTAATAACACTGATACACTCAAGTACATATATGCTGAAAAGATAAATAATCACCAATATACATATTTCATGCTAAACCAGCAATCATCAGTTGGTCCAGATTATCATCTCCCACACATATACGTATATTGGTGATTATTTATCTTTTCAGCATATATGTACTTGAGTGTATCAGTGTTATTAGATAGAGTGGAGAGTGGTAGGTCATGTGAAGGTCTGTGCTCATATACCCTATATTACATATATAGACACATGGTATATATTAAGCCTGTGTTTCAGTTATTACATGGTAGAGATGTCTGCCCATCCTTGCATATGTATTTAATGGATTATGTCCTGTACATGTGGGGTTCATATTGACCTTGGGTCAACATGGGTGTGACAAGAATCTCGGCCTCAGGGTGGCCTTCAAGCATTCCATCATCAGATTTTCAATTGGATGGACGGTTGAAGAGTTGGAGTGTGTAGTAGATTGGAGCCAGTCCATTAAAGTATGAAGATTGTCTATCTTAATATATATCTGAGCACTTATAGTGTATATGTGTGGGAGATGATAATCTGGACCAACTGATGATTACTGGTTTAGCATGAAATATGTATATTGGTGATTATTTATCTTTTCAGCATATATGTACTTGAGTGTATCAGTGTTATTAGATAGAATGGAGAGTGGTGGGTCATGTGAAGGTCTGTGCTCATATACCCTATATTACATATATAGACACATGGTATATATTAAGCCTGTGTTTCAGTTATTACATTGTAGAGATGTCTGCCCATCCTTGCATATGTATTTAATGGATTATGTCCTGTACATGTGGGGTTCAGATTGACCTTGGGTCAACATGGGTGTGACAAGAATCTCGGCCTCAGGGTGGCCTTCGAGCATTCCATCATCAGATTTTCAATTGGATGGATGGTTGAAGAGTTGGAGTGTATAGTAGATTGGAGCCAGTCCATTAAAGTATGAAGATTGTCTATCTTAATATATATCTGAGCACTTATAGTGTATATGTGTGGGATATGATAATCTGGACCAACTGATGATTGCTGGTTTAGCATGAAATACGTATATTGGTGATTATTTATCTTTTCAGCATATATGTACTTGAGTGTATCAGTGTTATTAGATAGAGTGGAGAGTGGTGGGTCATGTGAAGGTCTGTGCTCATATACCCTATATTAAATTTAAGATTAGGAAAGGATTCAGCCACAACAGAAGATGATAATATGTAACAAGTTATTTAAAAAAATAATATCAAAAGTTGGTTTATAAAGTAAATTATTGCATGTGTGTATAATAATAGCCTTGCATAATTTACTCCAGAACAGAGGGTCAGTCTGGAGCATTTTCAGACTGATTTCATTTCTGGAATTTCCGGGTTCAAACTTCTCATGAATTCCTGAGTAATGAAGCTATTCAATATTTTGTTTATAATAACAATAGTAGTAGTAATAATAATTGATTAGCTTTATTACTCAAGTATTAGTTAAAAATTTGATCTGGAAGTGCTAAAACTGGAATATGTCAGAGGACCTTATACTCCAAAGTCTAACAGCAAACCACTGCGTTGAACCTATATAAAAATATGTAATTTTATAAGAGAACATTTTAAATGTTTTAATTTCTGAAGATAAAAAAGGTTTATGGCTTACAAGTACAAGTTTTTTAAAATTTTAAAGTGCACAAAAAATCTCTTTGAAAAAGTGGTAAATAAAGAAAAGACCTGTAAAACTGAAAAAATAAAGCTAATTTTTCAAAATACAGATCGCATTAATTCAAGTCGGTGCATATCAGAATTTGAGACAATAATGTTTTTCTTATTATTTTTATTGGTAATCAATATATAATTAAAAAGAACTAATCAATTCAAATGAAAAACAGATAAATTAATTAAATTTGATGTGAGGGAAAAAAATTGTATCACATAGAAGGAAATCTTTTTAAAAAATGATTTGAGTAAACGGTTGCTGATTGAGCCATTGATTTTTGAGCTATGAAAAACATGATCATTTGATGAAAAAAAGGCTATATAAAAAGCAACATCCCATTTTAATTAGATGACTCTATTTTAGATTTGAAAAAATTGAGAAAGACAGTTCAATGAAAGTTATATAATGAGCAATAACTCTTAACAAGCTTTTCTGAATATTCCTATTCTCAGACCTGTTTCTAATTGTTAGTGAACTATTAGATTTAAAAATACCACATCAAGTCCCTGCATTTATGTAATAGTTATCTATTAAGTAGAAAATCTAAAATTTTCAGATACCCATATGTCTTCAAATCCAGTTATCTAACTTAAATAACCATATGGGACTGAACTAAGTTCAGATACACCATATATTAATTGCTTTAGCAATATAAAATCACCAACACCTCAAGAGCAAAACAATAATCACAAGGAAATCAAGCCATATATCATATGACTTAATTTAATAAGCTTGTACTACAAATATTATATAATGAGCATGCTAATAACTCTTAACAAGTTTTACTGAATATCCTGATCCTCAGACTGGTTTCTAGCTTTAACATTTGAGGATTTGGTGATTTTATATTCCTAAAGCTATTAACCTATGGTGTATTTGAATTTAGTTCTGTCTCATATGGCTATTTATGTTAGATACCTGGATTTGAAGACATATGGGTATATGAAAATTTCAGATTTTCTACTTAATAGGTAACTATTAGATAAATTCTGGGGCTTGAACTGGTATTTTTAAATATAATACCTGAATGTCCTAGCACCTCACGTACAACAGCTAGAGCTAGAAATCAGCTGAGGATAGGGATATTCAGAAAAGCTTGTTAAGAGCTATTAGCACACTCATTATATAACATTTGTAATACAAGCTTATTAAATTAAATCACATGATATATGACTTAATTTTCTTGTAGTTGAATGAGTTGAAATAAATTATAGAAATCATGATAGTAACCAGAACCAGATTAAATCATTAGGTTATGTGTAATTTAGCCAAGATATTATCTCATTCCTACTTATAACCATCTTGTTCTGCAACAAATTTTTTTTTCTCACCACATTTTTTCCACCATTTTAATTTAAGGTCTAGCATTCAATAGATGACAGATTCTAATGCTTATCAAAACCCTAATCCAATAATCCAATACTGTCCTATCTAATATTTCTAACTTACGTTTTAGCTTATGTCTTTCATCAGGTGATAAGCTTTTAAATCTGGGAGCAGTGTACATGTACCTGGATCTTTAGCATCTTTTCTCTAGCATTTATAATTTACTTCTTTGTCTTACTATCAAACTATTAGTTAAAAATAAAAATAAAAACATGTTATTGTGATTATGCAGAAAAAGTAGCTTGGATTGGAAACAACATAATTTTTAGTTGGGACTGGTTGGTTTAATAGTAAGACAAAGAAGCAAAAAGTAGCTGCTAGGGGAAAAGTGCAGTAGACCCAAAGATCCAGGTATACTGTCCACAGATTCAAAAACTCCTCATTGAAGAATGCCTTAAGCTAGAAATTATTCTGGGGACACTGGATAGGACAGAATTGAAAACATTACCATCTGGCATCTATTAATCACTAATGCTTATATGAAGTGTCATAATCATAGTGATAAATAAAAGAAATATTGTTTATCAGTCTCTGAGTCTTGCTGTTAAGCAAAAAATGGAAGAATTGTCAAAAAAAGTAGTGCCTGGTATTACTTATGGATTTACAGCAAAATACTTGTGACTACTTTTATGTGCACAACCTTGTATAATGACTTCCTAACAGAGGTATATTATTTTCAACACAAATCCATGCTTCTTCATTGAGAAAATAAAATCCCATCTGAAATGGCTTACTGTCTGCACATTGCTTAAAACACATTTACTGTACTCAGAGGTTTACCTACTTTGCTGAGTAATTCAATACTAATACTATGGTCTGCAGAAGTGCCCAGTCAAGAAAGTTTGGAGACAATCCACAGACGGAGATAAGTTATAAGTAAAACCAATCACTAAACTCAAATTTGAATTCAAACTGTCATAAGAACATTTTGATATTTTGAAGATGTTATCAGATTGCTATGCAGCTGCAAAATATATATTCTTCAGATGAGATAACTCACTTTAGAGATTTTGCCTGCAAAAATTATTTTTTAACCAAGTTATAAATAGATAATAATATAAACCCAGTTTTTAATTCATTTAAGATTTTAATAAATAAGCAAATTTTTTTTAATTATGCTAATTTACACTTAGGGGTTAGCAGATTTTGAAGGACTTTTTTTCTGTATGATGAAGGACTTTTTTTCTATATAACCAATAGTTAAGAAATATGTGGTGCAGCAGTAGAGCATCCAACTTGGAATCCGGCATTCCCAGGATTGATTCTAGTGCTCGCAGGTCTGGCATTCAAATTTCTTAGGAACTTCTGAGCAATAAAGTCATTAGCATTTTTTAAAATTGCAACATAAATTAAGCATATCTGAAAGGTATGGCATTAAAGTATATTAAAGAAGAGTGGAAATATTATAGCCTAGAATTAAAATTTTAATCTGCATTTAAAGATTTATCAATGATTGCATAATTTTTACATATGTATACCTATATATTATACTTATTAATTTTTGTTATTGCCTGCATGATTTAGTAAAGTGGTAGAGTGTTAGGTTTTGGAGTACAAGGACCTGGAATTGATTACAGTTGGGGCATTTCTGATACCCAAACTTTTTATAAACTCCCAAGAAATAAAACTACTCATTATTTATTTATCGGCAATATTTAATAAACTTTTATGTTCTTATGTAAAATAAACTCATTGTCTGTGGTTATTCTTAGTAAAATCTATCTTGTTTCTTATATTTGTTTAATATATTTAATCATTATTATCACTGCCCATAATCAAAGCTAAATTATTGATAAAAATATAATCAGGAAAGGATTAGGATAATTAAAGAAAATTATTATCATTAATAGCCCTTCCATTATGAAATATAATTCTGAGGATGTATTTATTATGTTTACTCATTAATAAAGTTACCAATGAAAAGAATCCTTAAGCCAATCATTAGCGGATTCATTTGCAAATTGATAATAATCAGGTAAATCCATCGTATAAGCAAAAATGGAGTGCTTTAAAGAAATGGGTATGTACTTTGATTATTATTGATTATCAATAGTTGCATTCACTACAATACTTTTTAGTGGATAATATGTGTAGTAAGGAATATTTATGTCTGTTAATATACTATTGATGAGAGAACATGATGCATAAATGAAAAACTAAAGTCTGGTTTGATTATGAATGGATGACTGCTTAAGATATTTGGTCTTATTTCTTTTAATATATAAATGACATCAGCATAGTGGCCAATATTTCATTCTATTACCAAAATGTAAATCTATAATGGTAATTCATTTTCCCATTACATAAATAAATCTATATATAGAAACGAGAGTATTCCCATTATTATATTTCTGTTTACGTCTAAATTAAGTTTTTTTCAGTAGTATATTTTAATTATGTTTTTTTAATAATATAGTTATTATATTCATATGTATATAATGAACATGTTAATATATATTTGGATTGATAGAATGTATGTAATCTTCATCATCATCATCAATTTAACCATTATCAATCCATTGCAGGATGAAGGTCTCTCCATAATCCAATTTTTCCAAATCACAGTTTCTCTTTTCCATATTAATCAACAAACTTATTTCACCCAGCTATTTTACAAGGTCTTTTTGTAGGTATCCAGTTTAAGACTTCAAGAGTACAATTTTTTTTTAGCAATATGTCTAGCCCAGCTCCATTTTAGTATCTTTATTCTTCTCTTTTCCAGTTTTTTTTATCCATCAATCTCACATGTGGTCTTTTTATAAGTTTTTTGAAATCTCTTGGCATCCAATTTAAAACATTTTTAATATTATAATTATTAGATGTTCCTTTTTAAAAATATTATTACTTTTAATATATTTTAAACTTCTCAATTCTTTTTACATCCACGCTCAAATATTCATACACACACATGTACATTAAATATAACCATAATTTTAAAACAATGAAAATAAATTAACGACTAGCATTTAAAATTGATTTAAATTGATACTTATCCCAGTTAGTTATAATTAATATCTCTAAATTTTGATTTTGAACACTCTTATATAAACTAACATTTAATAAATCATTATTTTAAAACCATTTATTAAAAAAAAAAAAAACAACTAACAAAGATTCTAAGCGAGTTAAATAATGTGTAGAATAAATCACAACAGTCTTCATTTGTAAAGCTACGAGTATGAGATTAGAATATAGTACTAAATCTCGAAAGCGCTAATCAGGCATATTAAACATTATAGTATAATTACAGTTTCACTAACGCATGCGAAAAAATCGCATATGTATAATTATAAAATAACTTGGTTCATTGCATTTACTTGCAACATAAGTTTTAAATTAACTCTTCTTTATATTTAAACTATTAGTTTTAGTCTTTTAAGCAAATATTAAATAATCTAAGTATTTTTAAATAAGTAAGCGCTAAATAGATTAACTAAATTACTTTAATCCAAAAATATTAAAACATTTACCTTACGACTTTATTATAATAGGACTACTAAGCAAATTTGTTTATCATAATCTATAAAAAATCGTATCTTAAAGTTATATAATATAATTATAGAAGATTTAAACACAGACTTTCAACTTCCCTTCAGCTACTCCATCTTATCCAACTGATACATATGATCACATACATGTAAAAAAGAGGAATAATCTTCAAAATACTTATTTCATGCTGAACTAGCATTCTTCAGTTGGTCCAATTCATCATCTCCCAAACATACATATAATCAATGCTCATTTTATATTAAGGTAGCAAATCTTCCAACTTTAATGGACAGGCTTCAATCTTCTTCACCCTCCAACTCTTCAGCCATCTATATTATTGAAAATCTGGTGATAAAATGCTCAAAGGCCTCATTGATGCAAGTATTGTTGTCATACTCATGTTGACTTTAAGTCACTCTGACACCTCTTATGTAGAAAATTAATATGTTAACTCAAACATACAGAAGAGGGATGGGCATATATATATATATATATATATATATATATATTATATATATATATATATATATATATATATATATATATATATATATATATATTGTTGGTTTCATCCCTGTAAGATTTTAATTCAAAAATTCCTGTTTCAACTTGATCACACAAGCCCTCAACTGGGAAATGAAAACTATATAATTGTAGAAGCACTGTAAACAGTGTTAATAAAAAAAATTTGTAGAGGAACTAGAAATTCCACAACTAAAAAATAGGTGTTTACAGTGCCTCTATAATTATATAGTTTTCATTTCCCAGTTGAGGGCTTGTGTGATCAAGTTGAAACATTGGAATTCTTAAATTGAAATCTTACATGGATGAACCAATAAAATATGTTTTTTTTATAACTGCAATTCATGAAAACATTCTTATGAATGGATATGTATATATAACAACAAGACTTTCAGCACTTCCACTATACTAGATTGAAATAGACTGTTTGTAAATGAAGTTGTAGTCCATCTGGATTGAAATGTTTTTGTCCTTGTTAAAGCTATTATTATATGTAATAAAATATGCTGCAAGAGTATGTAGACAATTTTTAATGTTCACTATAGTCCTGCTGTCCTGTATGGAAAGCCTAGCTCAGTAAAGTAATAAATATTGTTTTATACCAAAAATTTATTACTTTAACAGTTGATAATAGTCTATATATTCTTGTAGAAAATTTTATTACATATTATCTATTGCATATCCGTATATTATAGTTAATTCTATCCATTATTATATGTATTAACACTTACATTCTTACAGAGCAGCTAATACAAATGTTCATAGTTTATTTTAGATTGGCTGCAAAATCTAATACTATAGAGATACTGAAATATTTTTCAATAGCCTTTGATTTCATTAGTCAAAACTAGAGATTACATATAACAGTTAAACTAACACTATATATATATATATATATATATATATATATATATATATATATATATATATATATATATATATATATATATATATATATATATATATATTGTAGCTCACCATCAGTTGTGGTCTTGAGAGAGCACAGAGCACACAGCTGGTTGCAGATAAATCTCTATCCACTGCGCTACAAACTTACAAATCTCAGTAGTTATCAGTTACATGTACTGTTGCTACTAGGTGACACTGCAGTATCATCAAAAACCACCAAGAGGCCTGCAAGTGATAAATTTCTATCCAAAAATGGCTGAAATCAATGGGAAATTAAAATGCCTGAGGTGAGAAATGGAATAATTAAAATGCCTAAAGCAACAAATAGAACAAATCCTCAACTCCCACCACAAAATTCTTTATCCAAAAATCATTGAAATCGATGTAAAATTAAAACAATTAAGGCAAACAAATCGAAAAATGAAAAATTGAACAAATTCTTCTAAAAGAATCGAATAAAAAGCTATAAAATTCAAATTACAGAAATTGGCCTAATACATAAATTTCTATCCAAAAATGACTACATCTCAGGTTCAGATTATACTTAACATAAAATGGTAATTATATTAGGTATTTCAAATTTCTCACATGCAATATTTATTTAAGTTGTACAAAAATATTTTATATAATCTTTACAACTTTATTCTTAATATTATGTGCTTCAATCAAATATGAAAAGTAAATACATAAAACTGAATATATGAATATTTAGATGATTAATAATTAACATACAAAATATTTGTTAAATTATTTTAAATTTTCTTCATGTATAAATATTTTATTTACTAGGCACATAAGTATATTTAAGTCTATAATCTTAGAATAAACTAATTTATAATAATTTCATACAGATGAAGTAATGCAGCATGTAGAAAGGGCACATTTTATGCTACCCAAAGCATTACAAAAACACACTTAAAATAAATAGGAATTAACAAAGCATATGTCTTATTACAATGCAGATAAAATTATTAAATAAATCAAGTACTAGTTTTAAAACAATGAATAATAAAACATTATTGTTATGGAATTTTCTGATTAATGAATGCAATAGTAATTAATGGCAGTGAAAACAGAAACGTATTTTAATACTAACAGAAATATTTATTTATAATATAAATGAAATTTGAGATTTAGTACAATAGATATTTAAAACAAATAATGATTTTAAATTAACAAATTAAGATAAAGTATTTGCACAATTTTACGATAAATATCCCCTTTAAGTATTGCTACAAATTTTAATAATAACCTTTGCATTTTTTATTAAGTTCTAAAAATTATCATCCAATACATTTCTCCAACTATTTTGCACTAAGGATAAAATAACAAATATATATATATACCTATATTAGGCCACTGGCGTGATATTAACTTCCTCACGATATCAACTGTGTCTCAAAACCAGTGGGATAAAGAGTTTGTTCTTACATTACAAAATAGCATATCGTATAAATTATATGTATACCATTCCGATACTATTAGTACCTATAAGAGGCGAGGAAACAGATATAAGATACACATTATAAATCAAAATTGCTTAAAATATTAAATTGCAGTAATTAGTAAATAACCTTACAATAAATATGCCTTGAAAACGTCCTTAATTCAACAACACAATTAAACATTGCAACACAGATGAGGTGGATAATAAATAATATCCAAATAGGCACCCATTATCTTTGTGTAGGCAGTACCGAAGATTAACAAGCAACAATCTCTCTTTCATAGAGAGGCTGAACATATGCATTAGCAAGAGAAAAAATATTGACACTAATTGCCAAATTAACAGCTGACATCAAGTCGCCTATCAATAAATAAATAAGCAAGTCATAAATATAATAAAGTAATAATAATATATAGTCACTCGCACACACTTTCAAATGTGTAATAAAACATTTATTTAATTAATTAATGTACTGAACTTACAAAAATGTGATAATATAACAAACTAAATATAATTTTATACCCTATTTAAATTTTCTGTACTAACTTTCAGACACTACATGTTCACATATAGCAAGTATAAAGGCTATTTTATCCAGTACAACAATTTCATATATCATATCAAATTCTAACACAAAGAATGTTTAAGAATTCTTAAAATAAAATATTTACCTGGATATATATATAATCCTTTTACATATATTTTCTCATATCAAATCCTTGGGTAGTAAATACTATCATAAATATCCTTGTAATATCATATAAAATATTAAAGAAATAATCATACAATATAAAATTGCAATTACCTAATACCAAGAATAAATTTTAAATTTATAAAACATATTTATATATGCTAGAGTTTTTTTTACCTGTTAAATAAGCTGGAATTATTAAAGTTCTTCCCATAATAAGAAATAATCCCTTTTTGACAAAGAATCCATTTTGTTATTTTCTTATCTGAAATACCATGACAGACTTTTATTATGGTGGCCAAAAAGAAAATACATACACATATCGTAGTCAACATTAGGAATCCCTTAAATCTTATCCATGGCTACAATGCACTCATTAACAATGTGTTGGATTGTCAGGAGCTGATTAATGAATAGGCAAAATAATTCTGTCATATGTTTTTCATTACTTAATTAATATTTAAGTATAAAATGAATTTGAACTATTTTTTCTTTAGTTGAGTTGTAAAATAAACCAACAATCAACAAATATTATATTTTTTATTGATATTGGCTGAAGGATAAAAAATATCAAGTAAAGTCTTTTTTTATCAATTAATATTTAATAAACTAGATAAAGCTTGTTACATTGATTATTATATATTATTTAGACAAATTGAATTCTTCATTGATTTATATGAGACCATAGACCTCTATAACTGGTTGAAATTACATGATGATTGTGGCATGGTGAGCCTTTGCATTTCAGCAGAAAAGAACCTTATTCCATGTTTCATCAAATAACTGCAAAGTTGCCAAGATTTTATCATGGTCTTTGAATTTTTTAACTTGTGCTATAAATGCTTTTATAAACAAAGAAAGTCAATTTTAATAACTTTTTCCTCCATTAAATTTATAGAAAATATTTTGAAGATATTACCTTTTGTTTCATTTTTAAAGTTAGTTGAGACTTGAAGATAATTCATCGTTTACTTTTTTAAAAAAAAAAAGAATGAATACCTTTAGCTTTTGTTTCTATTAAGAGAAACTGCAGCAGTCTTTTTACTAATGATTATCCATATAACTTATTGGTTTTAAGCTAGAATTAGTGATGTCATAATTAATAAATTAATTACTTGTTATGACTAGTGTCAGTTTTGAATTATATATATGTTATCTATAAGAATTAATGAATAATAATCCTAAAAGTTCAAATCAAGTAATAATTTTACAAGAAAACAAAATGCTTACTCATCTCCTGATGTTCTATCAGCTTCCGGTAATTTTTCAGTTCCAATGTCTTTATCATTTTTTTTAAATAATATGAAATTAGCATTCTTTTTGACTATCATTAAATGTATGGCTTAATATATACAGTGGGAAGAATAATACAAGAATAACAACTAGCTTCTCACTACTTCATTCAGATAATTTAACTTGAAAAATAAAAATGAAAGTGAAAACTAGCTAATTTTCTTTCATTCTTTTAATTTTTAATAGCACTCACTTTTCTATAATTTCAACACCAATTTTATTTTTGAAAAAAATCTTTTATAAACCTATGCTTGTGTGCTTAACTGCATTGTTCCCACATGACATGCCATTATCCAATTGAATTTTAAAGTATTAGAGGTGGGGCATTCAATACTAAGGTCAAGCTGACCTCTTAAATTAATTTAACCTTGACCCTTCTAATTAAAGAAACTTCTAAATCATGTGATGTCTAGATCTGTTACACAATTATCTTTAAAAATTATTTAATTTAATAAAATAATACATTTATTTTAAAACACATACTTTATTAATTAAATATCTTTTTAAAAAAACAGTTATTAACTTTATTTTACTTGAGAGTTCATTATTATTATTATGAGATATTATTTTATATAGTGCTATGTTTATTTATGTAATAGTAATATTAGCAATTAAGCCAATGCACATGCACTTTATTATTATTATTATTATTATTATTATTATTATTATTATTATTATTATTATTATTATTATTATTATTATTATTCGATACTGTTATAAAGTATTATTTTTATTTTTTAAAAAATAATTAACTTTTATTAATTCCCAGTCTTACTTTACACACATGCATTTATACATTATACACACACTTTTTTTTCAGAAAATAATAACTTACTTTTAAATATAATAATTCAAATACTTAATACAATTTATTAAATCCAAAACTTCTAACTTCACTGAAATATCATCCAGATAACTAACACTTTATTTAAACATTGTTTTTAATATTATTTTAAAGGCATTTACTGTTGAATAAACTATAAACAAAACTTTAACATATTTAATAAATTATAACTGACAAATATCTATATTTAGTATAATTACTTTAAAACAGCAGACTCTAAGCTAATATTTAATTCAGTTTAGTCTGTTAAATTAAAATTCTATGTCTCTACTCACAGACTAAATAATATTTTTAAATGATTATTGGTAAGCATATTTAATAAGCTGTTTTTATTGACAATCGGAACATTTAACTAATATCTATATAACTTAATTAGAGCAAAGTTAACTGAGAACAAGCTTAGTTTTATTTTTAAAATTTTTTTTTTAAATTATTATTATAAGTTATATTTTAGGGGCTTAAATCAATTATTCTTAGTGTAATATATTTATAAACAAAAAGTGGGTGATATATTTTCTTTGTTATATTAATTAAGTTAAAACAATAGCCAAGCTGTATTACTATGCAGCAATCTATCAACACTGGTTCTGCAAGCTGGAAACAAAGAATAGCAATCTTGTTCAAGCAACTTATTGACCAAAAGATGGCCACTTTTTATCAATCAATCATATTGTATACGAGTTAGTAGCTGAACATTATATCTATATAAATTCTCAACTGAAATTAAAAATCTCTCATTTCAGTTAAAATGAAAATGTTGTTATATATTATATCACAATTTTTATAGATATAATGTTTAGCTACTAGCTCATATATAATCTTATGAGTGAGTTGTGGCCATTTATTGATCAGTAAGTAACATGAATAAGATTGTTTATTAGTGTTTGTTTCCAGTCTGTAGAAATGATTTTGATATGTTGCTGCATTTTAATATAACTTGGCTGTGGATTTAACTTAATTAATATAAAATAATATTTACTAGGGCCATAACCTCAGGAATATGTGTCTGAAAAATATGAAGGTAGGGACCTCTACGGGTCTTAACCACAAGCTTACACCTTGGAAGAAAAGAGGGGAACCCTTCTTTACTTCAACCTACTTTTATATATGAATACATTCATTAAATAATTTACATATACATAAATTATGGAAGGTTTGTATAGACACACATAGACATACAATAAGCTTTATTAAATAAAGTAATATTGCAATGGGTAATTAAAAGAGAAATTGCAAATAAGTTAATTTTTTTTTTTTTGGAATTGTTTGAATTTAGAAATAAGCAATGATCATGCAATCCTATTTTCAGAAAAAACAATAAGAGCAAAGGAGATAGAAACCATGAGTAATCAGAGCTCTTCTATTTTTTACAGAATAATGGTCAATGGGCCTGGGAAATTAGGCTCTGTAGGTACAAATGTTAACCTATAAACCTACTGCAGGCCACCTTGATCTTAATTTCCATGAGCCTCTATGCTACTTAACTATAAGTAGTTATAAGACAATGTTTGCATTAATCAATATATGTTTGGGTAAGCTGTTGTCTACATTAAACAGCATATTTGAGTTAGGCATTAAGTTCACCACATGAACTGAAGGTGATAGGGTAAACTATTTATTATCATTAACCAATGCCCATTTATGATAAATTCTATTACTATGTATGTTACTTTGATTCAGTTATTCTATTTTCCCTACATCCTTCTCTATCCCAATTATCTGGCAACGCTTATTATCAAATTTGATGCTTGACTAAATCATGATGCTTTTCCAAAGGATTTAAGTTAAGCTAGAAGAAAAGGTGGAGAAACAATTGATTTAAAAAGTGGACATATACTCTATTATAAAGGCACACATATTGGAAATACAAGTGGAGTAGGATTCATTATAAATAAAAAGTGGAAGAACAATATTGTGGAGATTGATGGTGTATCGGACAGAGTGGCAAGATTAGTTATACAACTTAATAGCAGATACCAAATGCAGATAATTCAGGTTTATGCCCCAACAAGTTCTCATAGTGATGAAGTAGCAGAAAATTTTTATATGGATGTACAAAAGGCTTTTGATCAGAGTAAACAACATTTTAAAATTGTTATGGGAGACTTTAATACAAGAATAGGTAGACAAATGAAAGATGAAATTGCTGTAGATAATTTTGGTTATGGTAATAGAAATGAGAGAGGACATAGACTTGTGGACTTTGCAGAAAAAGAAATAGTTTATATTATGAATTCATTTTTTGAGAAAAATGTTAAAAGGAAATGAACCTGGAAGCATCTAAATGAGGGTACAGCAGAATTGGATTATATTTTGACTAACAGAAAATACATATTTCAAGGTTGTAATGTTCTTAATAAATTTAACACAGGAAGTGATCATCGATTAGTAAGGTGTAAGTTACGTGTTAATGTAAAACTAGAGAGACAAAAATTATTAAGAAAAACAATATTTACAGTTGATATTCCTAATTTTCAGAAACATTCTAATGAATTTAAATTAGAACTTACAAATAGGTTTCAAGTGTTAAGAGATTTTGAACATGATTCAGATTTGAATGAAATTAATATGAAAATAGCTGATACACTTTTAAAAACTGCAACAAAGATAGCTGGTAGAAAAAAGCAGCAATTGACTAATAAAATTTCTACTGAGACTAGAGAATTTATGAAGAAAAGAAGGAATATGAAGATATACAAAAATGATGTATTAAAAAAAATTGAATATCTCGAATTTTGTAAAATGGTACGGAAAAGAGTTGAAAATGATATAAGAAAGTATAACTGTGAAATAGCAAGGAAAGCTGTAGAAGAAAGTAAAAGTCTCAAGAATGTTAAACAACATTTTGGTATTGGTAGGAAATTTATATCTGCAATAAGAAAAAAAGATGGAATTATTACTAAAAAGAGAGATGACATCATGAAATTGGTAGAAGATTTTTATCAAGAATTATATAGTAATAAAGAACAAGTACCTCCTATATCTATTACATCTTCCAAATTGCCCAGAATTTTAAATGAAGAAGTGAGACATGCAATTAAATGTATGAAGAAAGGAAAGGCTCCAGGAAATGATGGAATTATAATTGATATATTAAAAGAAGCAGGTGAAGAAATAGAAACAATTTTAGCAAAGTTATATACCAAATGTCTAAATAATAAAGATGTACCGGAAGATTGGAAGAATGCAGTAATAATATTAATATTTAAAAAGATCATAAAGAAGATATTAGAAATTACAGACCTATCAGCCTTTTATCAGTTTTATATAAAATTTTTACCAAGATAATTACAACTCGTCTACAGAGAACTTTGGATTTCCATCAACCAAGAGAACAAGCTGGATTTAAAAGTGGTTTTAGTACAATAGATCATATCCAGGTATTGAGAGAAGTCATAGAAAGGACAAACGAATATGAGTTGTCCTTATGTTTTGGATTTGTAGATTATGAAAAGGCATTCGATTCTATACACATTTCTTCAGTGATTAAAGCATTGGATTATCAAGGTATAGATTCAGGATATTGTCATATTTAAAAAAATATTTATAAAAATGCAACAGCAACAATTAGATTACATAATGATACTGGAAAAATCAACATTGAGAAAGGTGTAAGACAAGGTGACTCCATATCTCCAAAACTTTTTACAGCAGTGCTGCAAGAAAGATTTTGTGGATTAAAATGGGAAACTAAAGGAGTGAAAGTAAATGGAGAGTATTTAAGTCATTTAGATTTCACAGATGATGTAGTTGTTTTTGCAAATAATGCTTCAGAGCTGCAGGAAATGTTGCAGGAGTTAGCAGATGAAAGTAGAAAAGTAGGACTAAAGATAAATGTTAAAAAGACTAAAGTAATGTTTAATGGATTTTCTCAAAATATGAAAATAAAGATTGATTATGAAGAATTAGAAGAAGTTAACAGTTACAAATACCTTGGTCCGATTATTAATACAGATGGAAACATAATGGAGGAAATTAATCATAGAATTAAACTTGTTGGAGTGCTTTTGGTAGAAATAACTTGATACTAAAAGGAAATATGCCTATGTGTTTGAAAAGGATGGTTTTTAACAAATGTGTTTTACCAGTTCAGACTTATGGATCTGAGACTTGGACACTTAATAGAAGAGCAATACAGAGACTTCAGACCACTCAAAGGAGTATGGAGAGATGTATGTTGGGAGTAACAAGAAGAGATCGAAAACGCAATGTATGGGTGAGACAACAAACAGGTGTGTACTGACCTTATTGAAAAAATTAAAAGATTGAAATGGAGTTGGGCTCGACATATTGTTAGAAGAGATGATAATAGATGGACAATGAAATTTTAAACTGGATTCCAAGAGATTGTAAAAGACCCAGAAAGAGACCACATGTGAGATGGATGGATGAAATAAGAAAATGTGCAGGGGTGTTGTGGAGAAGAGAAGCTAAAGATTGGAGAAGATGGATTAAACTTGGAGAGACCTTCATCCTGCAGTGGATTGGTAATGGTTGATGATGATGATGATGATGATGATGATGATAATTCAAAGTCTAGATAAATTCATGCCTGGCCATAACAGTAATGTTCAATTTTACTTTTTTTAGTTGCAATGAATAATTAGAAACAGTGTCCTGTGTGGTTTAATGATATGGTAAAATGCCAAGCTCTGGTGTTCAAGGTCATGTGATATAGCTTTGTTTCACCACTTTCACTGATCAAACGTCTTATTAACTGCCAAGCTAGAAACCATTCAATTACTTTTATTTTATATCAGCACAGATACCTTTTTGATTTAACACAATGGTTAGGTAACGAGGACTTTAGAGAAAAAGATTCCATGATGGATTTAAAATTGAAAAAGTTCCCACATTGAAACTTAGCCTGTCATTCTTGGAACTGGAACATTACATAATTTTCAAACCATCTATTGAAGCATTTACTTTTTCCCATTTAT
The DNA here is from genome assembly GCA_028023455.1 of Epiperipatus broadwayi. NCBI lineage: Eukaryota > Metazoa > Onychophora > Udeonychophora > Euonychophora > Peripatidae > Epiperipatus > Epiperipatus broadwayi. The sequence continues at coordinate 5,799,558 of JAQFVV010006264.1, read as the reverse complement.
TAGGAAAAGTGGTTATTGGACTCTTTGCATAGGACTGTGATGATGAGTGTAGGACTATATACGTTTGGATAGTAACCTTTTTTGATTTTTTTAAAGTTCAAGAAACAAAGCACAGAATATTGGCTTATACAATGCCTATAGCATATTGCTGGTTAGTGGCTGATCTCTATAGCTTAAAAAGCACAAATCATGTCTTATTCTTTTACTTCTGTAGCTATAATTTCTTATGAACTTCAGAGCAAAAAAGTCATTTGATTACTATTACTGTTTAATGACAATAGTCATAATTTCTTTAAATACCCACTTAAAATTTTGCTAAGAGCATATCGAGGTTCTTTGTTTTATAGACTGATTTTGTTATTAATGCAAATTAACATACATAAACAACATACATTTATATTGTAGGTTCATATAATCAATATTTTTTATAAAATAATTTAGACTGAAAGTCAGTAAAATGTGAATCAAGGTCATAAAGTGATTTATAAAAGTCAAGAAACGGTTTATCTTTGTAGGGGGAAAAGTGAATTAAAAAAAGGTTTTTTGCAACCTCTTGTCAAATTTGAAAAATAACTAGGTAAAAAAATAAAATATCAAATGTGGTTTAAATTTAGAAAGAAGGTAATTACTTAAACAAACAAATAAAATCAAGAAAATAACGATTTTTGTTGCGATTATTGTCTCACCGGACTTAACCCTTCATTTACTGTTTCATTAGTATTGTAAATTTTTTTCGTGACAAACATACTAAGTATTGGAAGCATTTCATTAATAGTTATGATAACTGATGAAAGTCTTAGTTGACATGTCATTAAGTTTGTTAAAAAAAAAGAAGAAAGAGGAAAAAATCATGAATTCTTTTTTTTAACAAAATATTATTACTGACAATAAAATAATCAGTAAATGAATATAAAATCATGGGAAAAAGAGTTTAGATATATATAATAATCTTCATTTCAGAGGATTATGATGTATTCAGTCATTTAAATAAAATTATTTGGTTGCAGATGGTGATGCTGTAACTTTGGTTTTTCTTTGCCCTCTCATAGCTAACTATAGTGCTACTTTTCAGTTTTGCATTCATTTGATAATAAAAACTGAGCTTAAAATAATACTGATTTATTAGTTTAAAAATATCTGAAGATATCAGAACTCTGTAGTTGAAATTTTACCCACAATGCATTTGTTGTAATTCTTTGTTTTTGGACATTGAGAGCATTCACAAGACTATTTAGAACCAACTTTTTTATCATTCTGAATTGGGTAAAAATTGCATTCTTTTAAAAATATTTATGATTATTTTTACATAATATTTGTATAATAATTATTAAAAAATATTTTCATGATTATACCTAAATGTTTTTCAAATATATTTTACTTTTAAAAATACAAATAAGAAATTCATAATAACAGAAAAAACAAAACTAGGATTAATTACTCTCTGCCCCAAATGCAGACATTCTGTGATATTTTAATAAAATTAAATACAATTTTAATTTTAGAGCAGAATTTCTTTTAGGTTTATAATGACTTAAAAATAATTTGTTTAGCTTTTAGAATTGAAGTTCAATCAACAAAGATTTGTTAATTATTTTTTTTCCTTTCACCAACATTGCTGTAATCACCCAATAATAAAAACTAATTGTTTTTATTATATATTTACTTATTATTATTTTTTTTATATATTTGCAAAGTTCAAATATAATTTTTAGAATGTTTTTAATTAGTAAATTTATATTTCTAAAACATCAAGTCCAATTTATTGAATTCAAATATAGAATAAGATTAAATACTAAAATCAAATGTTTTACTCAAATTAACACTAAAAAACAATGGAAATGTCTATGCATTGAAGAGTTAATTAATTTGTAAAATGCTATTAAATAAATGGGGCATCATAGTGGACTAATTATTATATTAATTGCTCTGCATGATTTGGTACCATCATAGAGTGACAGGTTTTGGAATTTAAGGTCCACAGATTGCTTCCAGTTCTGTCTTTTCTCCTGCTCAAACTTCTTATGATATCTCAAATTCATTTGACTATTTATTAAATTATTACTTAATATTTCATAATGATCCTGATCAGAAGTATAAAGTTGGAATAAATCTGAAAAATTGCATTTAGGTAGCTGCAAAGCTTTAGGTTCATCTGTATAACATTTGGATTTTTTTCAGATGGTCAGTAGACTATTGGTCCAGTTAACATGTTGACCCTGGTCAGAAAATGAGTATCATGATAGCTTTAGCTAATGGGTAAAATAAAATAAAAATCTTGTAATTCTTCACAAATGAAACTTTATTCAACTTTAATATTTATCAACACTCATGAAAATGTAATGGAAATGCTCTTTTCTTTTAGTGAGGTAGTTAATACCACAACAGCACTTTACTTTACTAATTAACTGCACAATTAGAAAGTAAAGTTGTCAAATGGTTTATTACTTGGATGATAATAAAATGCTCAACCACTAGAAATAGCTGCTTGATGATGCTTAGATCTTTAGCTTCAAAATCACTATATTAATCCATATTTGTTTCTCTTCTTGTGTGGCTTTGTACTTTGAATAAGGATTGTTTTGTGCCTAATTTGAAAAATTATTATTTCCAGTAGCCAAAACAAAAATGGGCTCTGGAAAATATTTATTTTTTTATACATACAATCAATTTACATATTCCATTATTTAAAGCAGTTTTGAAATGATTGCTTATCTACATGTCTATGCAAAGTTTTCTGCTAGAATATAGATTTAGTTGTCTAAACAAAAAGAATTATGGAAATAATGATATTTGTTCACCATCACCAGTAATTGTCATTGTTTATGCTACAATAAAGTATATGTATGATTCTATATTATAAAAGAAAACTGAATTTTGCTCTGAATTATATAATTACAGATGAAAAAAACCTATTACCTTTTTTCGAACGATTTGTAGAACCAGTTTTAGGTGGACCAAATTTACCATCCAGGATAAGAGTTTCCAGTTACTGTCATCACTAAGTTTCAAATACAGATTGAGCTAATCTTGGAAAATTTTTCAAGTTGTAATCAGTCGTTAGGTCTTTCATACATGTAAATATCTCATATTGATTTGTACAAACTATCCAATATTGATTCATTCATCAGTGTTTAGCTATTTTTTTTTACTAGAAAAATAAGAATGGAAAACATTTGAGTCCTTATTGCTTTTCATTTGGCAGGTTTGATACACTTTTTTACTGTTCCTTTAAGACGAATAGTTGGAGAGTTTTTACCATTTAGTAAGCTATTCAAATGGTATTATTATTACTTTTTGTTTGTTTTAAAAGAACTTAAGCAAAATAATAAGTATTGAAAAAATTGATAAATTTAAAACAAAAATAAATTACATAAAAATATATTGATTAATTAAAAAAAATGACGTAAAAAAAGAAAAAATATGTTACATATTCTTTACTTGATATTCACCGATTATCTAACTTACTATAGATGGCCCTGGATATATAAAGCTGCTCCCTGTATATATAGTAACCTGAATATTGGTTGCGAGCTAATTTATGATAATAGTAAAAAAGTAGTTTACTTTTTAAGACTTGAACAGGATCATTAACATCAAGAGAATATATACATAAATGGAGAAATGTGGTGAATTTAGTCTGCAGGTAATGGAATGTAAATGCTTACAAGCAGAAAGGATACAAATAGTGAAATTGTGAGAGAATAAATATAGACTAAGTGATTATATAGAAAGGAGATTCATGGAGTGAATAAAGACGATATTGTGAAAATGGGATGGAACAGGATAGAATGAAATATGGAAAAAACTTAGGGAGTAGAAAGGGAAGGTAGGATGGCTAACAGGTTTTTCTTGGGCATATTGACCGAGAGATTCCTGATTTCGATAAAGGAGTAGCCATATCACATCTTGTTACATCTCTCTTGTTTTCTTATATATACTATAAGTAGAACAATTGATTTGTTGTTATTCTTCTTCTTTGATATATACTTTAATAAAAAAATTTTAGACTTACTAAAGTTGCGACTTTTATTAACAAATATTTTTCTTCTTTGGACAGTTTTGTTTATGTTGTTTGCACATACATATATTTATAAAAAAGATATTTACAAAAAAAAAATTGGTGTGAGTCCAAAGCCTTGTTCACAACTTAACACTTTGGAGGTTTCTTTAAGTCTACTGAAAATTCTAGAGTATTAACTCAACATTAGAAACCTTAATAACTATAGGAAATGTTGAAAAGTTTATAATGTATTTTATTGCAGCTTGGAGTTGAGTCGATCCTAACCAAAGACAAAAACATTTATAAAAATAAAATACATTGTAAACTTTTCAGCATCTTTTTTTGCTTATTATAGTTTTTAACGTTAAATTAATGCTTCCTAGAATTTCCAATAGACAAGAGAAACCTTCCAATATTGTTAAGTTACGAACAAGTAATTTTAAAAATCTCTCTTTGCAAATAAACGGCTGTTAATACGTTTGATATAAATTATATGCGTGAACACAGATTCTAAATTATGAATCTGTGTTGTCTAGCGAATATATATATATATATTCGTTAAATTAGAGTATGGTGATGGTAGATCGAGGAAAATTATATTATATATAAATGGGTATAAAATATGTATCTGTGCAATGTATATAATATCATATGCTAAAAACTAAAATTGGTAAATAATAAACCAACTGAAACAATTCTTATTTAAATTACTAAATAAAATTAAATGTAACATTGGACTACCAATATTTTTTTTTGCCAAGATAGAATTTTCAAATAGAAAGTATGACAACACATTTACACACATATAGTAAAGTTAAGATTATGATTGTACCGATAAAAAAGTTGAAATATATTTTTATAATGCAATGATTGGAAAGAAATGCATCCTTTTTGTGTGAAAGTGAGAAATTAAAGTTTTCTACCTGTCAGCATAAGCATCAAGATTCAGGTGTTTGACATTGGTAACTTACCTGGAAAATAAAGGCAGTTCATATAATAAATATATAGTGAGAAAGAGGTCTTATTATCTGTCATGATGTATGATTACAATATTGGTGGAATTAAGATGAGGAATGCTTTGATAGAAACCAAAATGTTTGGTTTATTATTCATTTATAACAAATTGTAAAAATATAGGGTTCTAAACACAATTTAGAAATGTTCTCTTCTTGTAAGAACTATTAATGTAATGCTGATTATAAGGTGAGGCTGTGATCTTGAATTATGAGAGATAATTTAATGTTACATTTTTAATAAAATTATCAACAATATCGGAAAGGCAAAAAGTTTTTAGACTTCTGCAGATTTTTAGTATGATTATTACCTATAAATTGGTAATAACCTAAAATTATACTATGTTGTAAGTGAGAAATAGATGTAATATTCTAATACAACTTTACAAGAAGATATTCTGATACCATAAAATAGTAAGCAAATGGTTTGTTGTTTAAGAGTTTCTAAGAATTTCAAGTATGAGAAATATCAGATGTGGTCCATAATCCATAGACTTTGAACTCCAGACAGACAGACAGTCTATGAATCTACCATCATTCCAAACCATGCAGGGGGTTTATGATAGTAATTTTATGAATAATATAGCCTTGATAAAAGATGTGAGATGAGATTTTTTTAGTTAAGCCTGTATGAGACATCATGTTTCAGAAAGCTGTGGTATTGTAATGCATCAGGCTAAATTGAGATTTTTTATCAAATATGGATAACATCAAAAATATTATCAACAACAAAAATGAAATACAGTAGAGTTTCAGGAAGTGCACTGCTAGACTTTACCATTGTATCAAATCATGCAGGTATTTTATCATGTTAAATTTGTAATACACTAAAGATCAGCATTTCAAGCTAATGTACATGGACTTTTTTTATGAATGTTAGTAATAAATGAATACTTTCATTTCCAACACAAGATAAAGTCTTTGTGAAAGAATAGAATGAATCCACCTATTCTTTCAATCCAAATGCTTAAGTATGAGAAAATCTTAAGCACTGGAAATGAAAGCATGAAGATAAACCAATAACTTTAAATTACTCTTTACCATGTCTGAATGAATGATGCCTATGAAATTTTTTAGAATTTATGACATATCATTCTTAAATTAAACTAAACATAAGTAAATGATATATTTATTTATATAGCACAATGTATATAAATTTTAATAAATTAAAGATCAGCATTTCAAGCTAATGTACATGCGCTTTTTTTATGAATGTTAATAATAAATAAATATCTCATTTACATATGTTTAGTTTAATTTAAGAATGACTTGTCATAAATTCGAAAAAATTTCATAGGCATCATTCATTCAGACATGGTAAAGAGTAATTTAAAGTGATTGTTTTATCATCACGCTTTCATTTCCAGTGCTTAAGATTTGCCCATACTTAAGAATTTGGGTTGAAAGAATAAGTGGATTCATTCTATTCTTTTGAAAATACTTTATTTTGTGTTGAAAATGAAAGTATTCATTTATTATTAACATTCATAAAAAAGCACATGTAAATTAGCTTGAAATGCTGATCTTTAGTTTATTACAATTTATATACATACACTATATAAATAAATATTTCATTTACATGTTAAATTTGGTAAACAAAGCCTTTATATAAGATGCCAGGTGAGCCTTTTCTATTCTCTTCTATATGTAAAGCATATTTTAGTAGATTGCAATGTGTTTATATCCTTTTTATTGTTTTTCTTTTGCAATCTAAACCTAAGAGAATATTTTTGTTGTGCAATGATTATTCAAATTTCCACAAAAGGTTAAAATTAAAAAAATAATAGATTCCTAATTTGCAAGAGAATATTATAATAAAAATATATCTGACTGTCAACTACAGTGAAAGTTGTTGGTGAAATATTCATATAATGAAAAAAATGGTCTAAAGTTTCTACATTTGTAAATAGAGTATTGCTGTATTATAATGGAGTTTGAGATAAAGCAGAGATGATTCAATATAAAAGATGAAAACAAAATTAATATATATGTAATCAGACCTATTAAGTTTTAGAATAATAGAAAGTTAAAAAAAACTATACAATAGAATGTTACATACAATAACACTTAAAATATTATTATGATATTTACCAATGCTTCCTATAATTGTAACATGATATTTTATTCTGGCATGTTAATTTTAATGAATCATTAACACAAACACATTAGTGGCATCTTGGTTAAAGAACCTGTGGTCATATCCAGGATCTAGTGTTTAAACTAGCTAAGATAAAATAATGCTTTTTTAAATCTCCAACCAGGCTTAAAAATTATTTCTAGAGAGATAATACATGGTCAGTGTGTTAACTAGGATAAGAACAATAAAATTATTGTAATTTATACACAAACACTTTGAATGCTCAGAACTGAAAGGATAAATGTTTATTAAAGAATTTCACTCACTGAGCATGCTTTAAACAGCTAAGATCAGAATCATAGCACTAATAGTTTGCAGAAGAGAGATATAGTAGTATATAAATAAAGTCAAAATTATAGAAATAGCTAATTTATATATTCCATTTTTTAGGCAACATAATGCTGATTTCTTTTTTATTAATAGCATCAGGGTTATTGGAAACAAATCATGCCTCTTTAATTTTGCACTTGTGATCCTCATACTCAAGGGATACAACATCCACATTTATAGGAGCAGAGATGTATCCATATTCCAGTTCATCCTTCAGAAATATGGACTGTAATCAGAGCTTCTCCTAACACAGTTGTACAAATATGTATGTTGTGCTATATAAATTACAAATAGTATAAGAAAAGTCATAAATCCTTGAGAATTACAATAAAATTATTGCTATATATCATTTGATAATCAATATATACTTTTATAGTTTTTTTTCCAGAACTATAAACAAGTTATTTGCTTTCTAATAGATTGTTTAAAGACTGTTACACACAGGTATATGTTTTCTTTATTACAAAAACACACACATGCTATTGACAAATTTAAAAGGTAGAAGCTTATAGAAATATCTTCATAAATGAAGAGTAAGATGAATAACCAGAAGAAACAGCACCTGACCTCCTGCTGCTTTGTAGACTTAAATGTTGGTTCATCAAAGGCTAGATGCTGTTTATAGTACAAGTACTATTTTCTGTCTCTACTCATTTCTTACTCTCCACTATTACTGAAATTAACAGTTATCATAAGCCTCTAAAAAAAAGCCTCTCATGCTTGCTAACTATATTTCTATATTTTTTATAGTAGTGGTGTTTGTATTTTTGGACAACTAAAAAATTTTTAGCCTTTCACTATGTATACTGCAATTATGATTCTAATGCCCTTTTTAATTTTTTTAGTCCAAACTCTTGATAATTAAGTAAACAATTATGGTCAAATTTAATGGCTGATAATATTTAGTTGTGGCTATTATTCAAGAGACTTTAACCATTAATGAATTTGATTAGAATGTAAGTTTGGGCTAAAGATCATTTAAAATTGGCCTGTGTCTCACAGTCCAGTAAAAATGTCATTCCTGGCAGATTATTTTTAAAGTGATAAAAATAATCATTGTAATGATAAAGTTAGGATCAGTGATAATGTTAAAGGTAAAAATTTTAAATCTATTTTTGTTTTAAAATATAGGTACATGGAGTATATGAACTTAATGTAATTTTTCTAAAGCTATTGAGAGAACAGTGATGGTATCTAAGAAATTGTCAAGATTTGGGATTAATATAGTTGCGAAAGAAGATTACTTAATGCTGGAATTGTTGTGAAGTCTAACTTACTATATTATATTCTTGAAAATTTTATCATGTTATGAGATAGGGTGGAGAGTGGTGGGTAGTGTGAAGGTCTGTGCTCATACCCTGTCTATTACATGTATCAGTGAAAAGATGATGGTATTAAAACATGGCCTGTACAATAGTACAAGTGCAAATTTTATTACCACTTATAATTTTATTCTTTTCTGGTTAGCAGCATTGCAGTTATATTATTAAGATATCTTTTTTCTTTTTGTAAGAAGGAAATCAACCTTCACACATGTGCTGTTTAATTCAAACTACACCAATGCAATTTGATTATTGATCACTCCACACTGGTCCCTTAGGCAGAGAAGAGAGTACCCAAAGAGTACCTGCATCCTAGCCAAAGCTATATATATATATAACTAAGACCATGTTTCCAGGACACAGATATCTTCTTGGCTGCGAAATTCAACACTTATCATTCAAAGCACTTTTTTGTTTCAGAGTAAACTCTGGGGTGCCAGTTAATTACCAAAGCAATTAACATGCCCTGAATGATGTCCAACTAATTCAGCACCTAAGAAATCCCAACTAGCTCAATCAAAAAAATATTATAATATACTGTTACTTTATTTAGTGGTACAAGAATTGACCAACAAAATATTAAATTTTAAAGACAATTTATTTTAACTAAATATTTATTATTATAAATTTTAAACTACTTTTATAAAATCTTAATTAAATTAAACAATAATTTATAATAACCTCAGGCACACACATATTATAATATGATATACAATATAGTAATATAATTCAGCATTAAAATAATTACAAGAATTCAAAACATGCACATCAACAGTTTATTTTATGCAGTTATAGAGTTCATTTATTAACTGACTCTGGAAGGTATCAAGATTAGCAATGGCTACATTAATATCAGAAATGGAATAAGAAAAAGTTATTCTTTACCTATAGGATTTTGGATGTTGACTTCTTGCTGTTTGCTGCTTCATGTGAATTTTTCCAAATGGTTGGATTTGCACTTTTGTGGAGGTTCCTGTGATTATTATTTTGTGGCACTATTATTTAAGACTGTTAGATATCTCTGTCAGTTTCAAGTTACTAGGCAGGCATCACATTTATCATGTAAGCTGCTGGTGTTTTATTGGACTAAGGATGAAGACTGGTCATATGCTTCCAATGGCTGTTAATGCTGCATTTGTCATGGAAAACACTGATTCTGAATATGTGATAGATTGATTGTAAAAACTCAACTGACTGAAGAACTGATTGATTCACTGAATCTGAATCTCTTTCACTGCTTGATTGAATCTATTTATATGATCTATTGTCAATTTGTTAATTAGTTTTTATATCCACTAGCTATATCTGTTGAAATTCATCCACTGTTTTTGATTAACTTCTGATAAGATTTTAATCCCATTTTCAATTGGTAGCCATTGCTAATTGTTGTTTGTGGACTTTTTAATTAATAGCCATTGCTATTTCTGTTTGCATACAATCCTTGAGAGAAATTCCAATTATACACTTTCATCTGTTTTGTAATTTTTAACTTTCATATTTCATTATGTTTTGAGTAATTTTAACCCACACACATTTATTTTATCAACATGCACACATTTATTTTACTATTCCTTATGTTTACAATCATTCACTATTTACATATGTATATATTTAAAATCAACTCATTATTTAATTTTTAAGATTACTTTTTTTTTATTTAAATCAAATAAAACGAGTCCCTCTAATTTTATGTAAAAAATTTATAGTTTAAACTGTCATACTTTTAACTCTTAATTACTTGCGATTCAACTATTTTTAATTTTTCTAAGTTAATTTTCTCCCCCTTCCAATTACTCCTTAAACTTTTATAGATTACTTTCTTTTAGCGAACTGCATTTTGTTTAAACTAACAATAATAAAAAAAAACTCTTTAGACTTTTATAAATTTATTTATTTCAAACAAAATGTTTTTAATTCAATTATTTATGGACAACTTATTGATTTTATTACTTCTGCATTATTTATGAAAATATCTTATTTTAATAAATTTTAGACAAAAATTATTATATGTACAGCTAAGATAGTGGTACAATATATTTATATATAATTAATAAAACAAGTCATAAATTTTGTAACTTACTTTTAAGCTTGCATTTAAATGATCACTAGATGGAGGTTACCAATAGCTCTAAACAAGCTTTGTTTTTATAAGTGCTTAAAGAGAAAGAATTCAAAATCTCTATCATTAAGTCCCTACCTCCAGATCAATCAGTTTTGAGCTTATGGCCAACCTCAGTGGAGGGCTGGGACTTTAGAAACTAGATCTAAAATACTAACTCAAAAGTCAGCACTTATAAAACATGTTTCTATTAATTTAAAAGTCTGAACTTTTCAGACATGTAAATGTCTTCAAATCTAGCTTTTCAAACCAGATAGCTGTATGGGTCTGAATTCAGCTCAGTTTCATCATATAGTAAATCTATATAGAAAATATTTGAAAACCAGGCACTCTTCACAAATCTGGGAGCTCTATATAGCTATCTGATTTGAAAAGCTAGATTTGAAGACATTTATGTGTCTGAAAAATTCAGACTTACAAATTGGTAGAAAGATGCTTTATAAGTGCTGACTTTTGAGTTAGTATTTTAGATCTAGTTTTTAGAGTCCCAGCCCTCCACTGAGGTGAGCCATAAGCTGAAAAACTGATAGGTCTGGAGGTAGGGATTTAACAATAAAGATTTTGAATTTTTTCTCTTTCGGCACTTATAAAAAGAAAGCTTGTTTAGAGCTATTGGTACACTCCATATATATATATATATATATATATATATATATAAACAGTGAGGATTGCCAATTCCTTTACAAGCTTTATGATAAATGCTTAGCCAGAGCCAGCACTTAAAATATCTGCCAGGAACCCCTCCCCAAACCCCTGACCATGGTTTCATGCTTTGGCACTCCTCAGAGAGGTTTCAGGGTAGGTTCAGACACTAGATCTAAAAATACCACCCCAAAGCCAAGCACTTATTTAAAAGTTATCTATTGAGTGGAAAATTTGAAATTTTCAGACATCTACATGTCTTCAAACCCAGCTATCCAACTCAAATAGCTATATGGGGCTGATAGATCTTCAGCCATACCATATATTAGTAGTCATAGCAATATAAAATTGCATAAGACTTTTGGCAGAGACTATAAATAGTCAAAATAAGAGTCAAAGATCCAATTCATAGATCACATGACCCTATCTCTTAAGCTTGTAAGTTATAAACAGTGAGAATTGCCAATTCCTCGACAAGCTTTATGATAAATGCTTAGCCAAAGCCAGCACTTAAAATATCTCTGTCAGGAACCCCTCCCCAACCCCCTGACCATGGTTTCGTGCTTTGGCACTCCTCAGAGAGGTGTCAGGGTAGGTTCAGACACTAGATCTAAAAATACCAACCCAAAGCCAAGCACTTATTTAAAAGTTATCTATTGAGTGGAAAATCTGAAATTTTCAGACATCTACATGTCTTCAAACCCAGCTACCCAACTCAACTAGCTATATGGGGCTGATAGATCTTCAGCCATACCATATATTAGTAGTCATAGCAATATAAAATTGCATAAGACTTTTGGCAGAGACTATAAATAGTCAAAATAAAAGTCAAAGATCCAGTTCATAGATCACATGATCCTATCTCTTAAGCTTGTAAGTTATAAACAGTGAGGATTGCCAATTCCTCTACAAGCTTTATGATAAATGCTTTATCATGAATTGGATCTTTGACTCTTATTTTGACTATTTATAGTCTCTGCCAAAAGTCTTATGCAATTTTATATTGCTATGACTACTAATATATGGTATGGCTGAAGATCTATCAGCCCCATATAGCTATTTGAGTTGGATAGCTGGGTTTGAAGATGTAGATGTCTGAAAATTTCAGATTTTCCACTCAATAGATAACTTTTAAATAAGTGCTTGGCTTTGGGTTGGTATTTTTAGATCTAGTGTCTGAAACTACCCTGACACCTCTCTGAGGAGTGCCAAAGCACGGAACCATGGTCAGGGGTTTGGGGAGGGGTTCCTGACAGATATTTTAAGTGCTGGCTCTGGCTAAGCATTTATCATAAATCTTGTAGAGGAATTGGCAATCCTCACTGTTTATAACTTACAAGCTTAAGAGATAGGGTCATGTGATCTATGAATTGGATCTTTGACTCTTATTTTCTATATATATATATATACTTCTGCACCATGCTATTAAAAATGAAGACATTTTTTTGTGAATAAGACCTATTTCTAAATGCAATTATTTCAATCTTGGTACTTGAGTAATGCAAATTTTAGTTATATTCACCTCCTCACTGTAATATTGTAAAGTAGATGTCATTGTTTGAGCATTTCTCTCTCTTTGTATATATATATATATATATATATATATATATATATATATATATAAAAAAGTAGATGTCATTGTTTGAGCATTTCTCTTTCTTTGTATATATATATATATATATACAAAGAGAGAAATGTTTGAGATTTCTCTAAATATATATATATATATATATATATATATATATATATATATATATATATATATATATATATATACACAAAGAGAGAGAAATGCTCAAACAATGACATCTACTTTACAATATTACAGTGAGGAGCTGAATATAACTAAAATTTGCATTACTCAAGTACCAAGATTGAAATAATTGCATTTAGAAATAGGTCTTATTCACAAAAAAATGTCTTCATTTTTAATAGCATGGTGCAGAAGTAGAAGGGTTGACTTTGGAATTCAGGGTCCATGGATTCGCAGTCCAGCAGATTACTCCTATATTCATCAGCTCCCAAGCAATAAACCATTTTATTACTTTTATTTAAAAGATAAAATTAAACTATCAGAACAATTAAAGAAAAACAAAAGTAACAATAATTATTCTAACAACTGGAAACAAAAAGATAAAAGCAATAGCTGGTATAATCCTTTTTATATAATTGCACTATAGGTAATATGTGCTTGGCTTAGTGTCATTGATTTACAAAAGGATTTTAGAAGTAAACTTTGATCTACTTTTTTTGTTACAATCAATAAAACATTCCAAGAGATTGTAAAAGACCCAGAAAGAGACCACATGTGAGATGGATGGATGAAATAAGAAAATGTGCAGGGGTGTTGTGGAGAAGAGAAGCTAAAGATTGGAGAAGATGGATTAAACTTGGAGAGACCTTCATCCTGCAGTGGATTGATAATGGTTGATGATGATGATGTAAGTTATTATATAATAAATTGCTCAGGAGATCATGTGACATACAAGGCCCCTAGTGGCAGATTAAGCACTTAACATTTTTTTCAATTCATCAAATTATTTCTGGAATCTTCAACTTACTACTTTACTGAGGTTTTCAAGTGGGTTCCTGACACTAATATGCAGTCTGTTACATTTCATTTACTCCAACACTATATCAGAGAAATAATTCCCTTAATAATAGTTACTCATTCAATGACTTCTTTTATCTTTTAGCAGTTAATTTTGCTAAACATAGTTTATTTTATAATTTTTGTGACTGATATCAGATATAATCATGTAGTTTACACTGATCTGAATTTGTTAATTGCTTATATGCAATATTAAAAGTTTTTTATCTCATGCTTGGCAAAAAGAAATTAAGTTTTAATTAATTTGAAAGCTTATTTTTACATTGCAAATATATTGCCATTAATTTCAATATTATTATTTTTATTATTGTTGTATTTATTAAGGTTTTTATAAAGATACACCTAACTCATATTGCTTAAAGGCTCATATATATATAAATTAAATTTGAAATAAGTTTTAAAAAAATAGCGTGTAATCTTTTTAACACATTGTTTTTACACTAGGTTTGGTGTTTTTTTTTAAAAGGCAAACTTTGGAATTCAATATCTTTGGACTTCATTTAAATTTCAGTCCAGCTTATCATTTCTGCTGCTTCTGTACAATAAACCATTCCTTTTTTTTCCAATTTTAGCTCATTAATTATTACTAAAATATAGTAAATATGATGTAATGTCTTTTCAAGCTGAAGGTTAATAATTGCTGGAATCTATTTTAATATTATTGTAATAGAAATTATAATTTTAAAAAATGAGTTTCAGTGAATTTTTAGTTCATACTATAATAGCTAAGTATCAGGAATTACTGGGTTTAAAACAATAAAAATCATATAAAATATCTAAAGTCAATAAAAATTAAGAATGCCTTATCTAATTATGTTGTGCAGAAATGGGAAAAAAATAACTACCACACTTGTTTTAAATTGTCTTTTGCTTATAATGTGAAAATAAATTGAGTTTCTAGATTATCTATTCATTTCCTCCTTTTCTTCTTTATCTTCTACTTTTTCTTTTTCTTATTATCATCATCATTATTATTATTATTATTATTATTCTTTATAAAATTGCTCATTTTTTATATTTTTCAATAAGTAGATGATATTTAAATTTGATTTTAATTAGTTTTAATGACTTTTAGTATAAAATTTCGACAGTAAAACTTTGTTGACATGGAATATAAAAAAATGGCAATGTATTATATAAAAATAATTTTTCCAATATTTTGTTGATTTTTTTTATACATTTAAAAAAAAAAATTTACAAATAGTTTTCAGTATTTAAAGTTGTGCTTTATTATGATATCTATAAAAAATATTACATTTTGGAAAAATCATTATTTATTTATTTGAAAAATATTTATAGCCTACAGTTCTTTTTTTTTTTTGGACACTTTATTTCTGTTTATTAGTTGTGGGTTTTAATTTGCAAAATTAATATTTTTTAAGACTAAGTTCATGTACTGAATTGAAAGAGAAATATAAAATTGGAAAAGAAAAGTAGAAAATAAGATTTCTTTTATTTGAACAATACAACAACAACAACAACAAAAATATGGAAAATAATAAATAATAGGTAGTAACATGTCTTGGTTTTATGCAATTTCTGTGAGGTTGATAAGTCTTCCTATATTTATGACTTTTATTATTACTATTAAGATTACTTTTGGTACTTACATATTAGGCTTGCTGCCCATGTTTGTGAGGGAAGAATGCTCAATGTGTGTGTGTTTGTAATGGCAAAATGCCATAGTTGTAACTTTTTAAAATGGCATATTAAAAAGTGACAACATTTAAAACCATATTAAAAAGTTATAACTTTGATATTCTGCTATCAGAAACCTCCCTCCCCCACTGGAAAAAGTTACACAATTCTACCATTTCAAACATGGGTAGCAGGTCTATTATGTAAGTTACTGTACATTATTTCATATAATTTTATAAACATAAGTTTTTAACACAAATATTATATCTGATTTAATGCAAAATCAATTGTAGCTAAATGCCATCATTAATTATTATGTAATAATAGCAATAAATGGAAATCCTTTTTATTTTTTATAAAAACAATAGGATGACCTATTATGTATATTTATTTAGAAAAGTACAAGTGTACATACCTAATTGGTTGTCATATATGAATTACTGCATCCAATGTACAAATTTAACCAAAAGAATGTTAGCAATCTGTTATCAAGAAAGCATTCAGATAATAACTGACAATCGAGGTATTATCAGGATCTAAGATCTTAAATAATTATTGAGTGGCAAAAATTGTCTCAAACAGATTGAAATTAAACCTTCCTAAAAGCTTTTTCAATAAAATTCATTAAACAGATCATGATAAGCTGTAAAAATATTTATTTATCCAATCTATCTACCAACAGTTTATTTAGGCCTGTTTAATGAGATTTATTTTAAAAGGCTTATAAACAATATTAATCACAATCTGTTTAAGTCAATTGTTGATTCATGGTCTGTTCTGTTTAAGATCATAGAACCTATTTATAAATGGATTTTCATTTATAATCTAAGTTGTAGATATACTATTGCATAAATTTAAGTATTGTCTAGAAAAATTACATTAGTATCAGAATAGAATGGCAATAATTCATATATAGGGAAACTATGACCAGGCTTTCATTATTTATCTTCATATAAATCCATATTTTCTTAGATATATATATACACACATAGGGTGACTATTAAAAAGATGGCTAGTTCACTCTCCCGGTTCTCTGTAATACCATCTCTGAATCAAGGCATGTGTTATATAAAGATATAGTTTTATTATTTACTATAGTTTTTTTTTATCGTGTTAGCATGTCTCCATCAACATGTATGCCTTTCTTAGCTTCATAGGTCATTTTCAATTCCCCCTGGGCCATCATAAAATCTTGCAAATCATTTGAAAACATTTTGTGACTCATCAATTGCCATATAACAAGTTTGCCCAATTTACAATAAAATGTAATGGTAGCACATTGATACATCATAGATTTGTGTTCAAAACTTACTGTTATGGTATGGCATAATTCATAAACCAGATGTATTTAACATTTTAAAATATTTGTCACAAATTGCTAAACAAAGACCATAAGATATGGATTGATTTACAGATGTGACTGCAGCTAGTTTGTACAGAGAATTAATTATCAGTAATGCCAGTTTAATTCTCAGAATGGCCATGTGATGTCAGCCATGACCTTATTGTATCAAAATCACATGAATATTTGTGTTTGAACGTGTTTTATCTATCATGTATGTAAATTTTAAACCGATAGAGCTAGTATCCATGAGTACACTTTAGCAAATAAATGGATGATCAAAATTTTTCAGCAATGTATTAATATCAAATTATGTGTAAAATCATCAAATGTGCTACTGAAACATTATAACTATCATAAGTGGCAAATGGTGTAAATGCTATAAAGAAATTGAGTTTGTTTGAGTGGCATAAGTCATTCAAAAATGGGTGAGAAGATGTGATGGATAATTCCAGAAGTGAACAGCCAAAAACAACAATGACTGATGTTAGTATTAACAAAGTGTGAGATGCAAAACAGTACAACAAATGATTAAGTGTGAGATTGATAGCTGAAGAATTCCTAGATTAATTGACAAACAGGCTAATTTTAAATAAAGAATTGGGCATGAGAAAGATTTCTGCCAAGTTTGTGGCCTGGATCTCGATGGATGAACAAAGACTTTTTTGGTCAAAAAATCAATTTACATAACTAGACCATCCTGCATATTCATCTGACTTAGCTCCCTGTGATTTTTGATTGTTTTCAAAGCTAAAAACTGTGCTGAAAGAATTATGTTTTCTATTATAACTGATGTTCAAAAGAAAGACAGCTGCTTCCAGAAATGAGGACGCCATTTTAATCAGTGTATGCACATGGAGACAACTTGGAAGGCGACAGTAATCACTAGTGTATGTTTCCACATGTATATTTTAGAAAGGTGCATTCTGGGAATTAAATTGTCACACCTCGTATATCCATGATGGGTTTTTTTTGAAGAACGAAAAATATATATTTTTTTAAATGTTGTCTTTGAGAGACAAAATTTTCATATTATTATTTATTTAAATAAATGTAAAGAAAAAATAGAACAAGTTTCTTTTTTTAATTTTTGGATTTTAAAAAATGAACATTTTAACTCTATTTTTAATTATGTGTAAATTTGAATGAAAAGATTGATAACAAAACTATAATTGTAATTTTATTGACTTAATTTACTTTATAAAAAAGCATCTTTAAAGCTTGAAAAGTTAATTTTTTAAAAGCTTTTTAAGAGTTTTTAAAAATTGTTTGTCAGAGCTTTACATCTAATGAAGAGATCTGTTAAACCAGAATTAAACGAGTCACAGATGTGATATGTTGGATTATTTCCATCATCTATCAATAAATGTTGAATGTATAGAAAAATTTAAAATTTATTTAAACTTTCCAAAAACAAACAACTTGTTAGTAATAACACACAAATAAACAATACAGATAGTAATTACACAATGTTTAAAGTAACATTATTCTCCACTCTTCTTCAGGTGTTGTTGGCCTTTAGGTACAGTGACAATATTCGACAGAATAGCTCATTTGGTAGAGCGTTTGTCTTAAAATTCCATATTCCAGAATCTAAAGGTGCGAGTTCAACTTCTAAGTGAATATTGTCAGTGTACATATAGGCCAGCCACATGTGAAGAAGAGTGGAGAATAATACTACTCGAAACATTATGTAATTACTAACCCATGTTGTCCATTTGTGTGTTATTACTAACAAGTTGTTTGTATTTGGAAAGTTTAAATAAAGTTTAAAATTTTCTATACATTCAACATCCACTCATAGACGATGGAAATAGTCCAAAATATCACATGTAATAATATAACATCATCACAAACCTTCAGACTAATAAATGAGTCACAACTTTGAGGCTACTGAGGTATTATCCCCACGTCTGAAAATGATGATTGTTTAGCAATTTTAAAATAACATTCTGTCAATTGACGTAAAAAAGGCCCTAAAAAATTTTCATTTAAATTCTAATTTAAAAAAATCCTGCTGAAAAATAGCTTTCATTTTTCAAATATGAAGAAAAAAATGCATTGTAATTAAAAAATTTTAGCACCCAGAAAATATCGTCTTGCCTAAAGTATTAGCAGAAAATTGAAAATCACGTATATTTTATTATATATCAATCAGTTGCATCATTTATTTGAATAATAAGCTGAACCATTAAGATATAAAAAAATCTCTAAATCATGAACAAACAATTTTTTTTTTAAATAAGCAGACAGAACAATCCACCATTTTAGCTTTATTTATATACTTTGATAATTTCGAATTATAAATTCAGTTTATTTATTACTTCTGATGTACGCAGATATCATCTATTTTAAATTTTAATTAATTTTGTTAATTATTAGAAATATTTAATCAAATATACTATAAGTTTTTATAAATTTTTATAGACGATATAAATAAATAGCATTAATAGATTATATATTTATTTGTTATTAACGTATATATATATCAAAATATTAATATATAACAAACTAACCAAAGGAAATACATATAAAAACAAAAAAAAAAGACTTATAAATCCAATAAATAATATTATATTTCAACCAGAGGACTGGTTTTCATCAGAAAGAAAAAAAAATACACAGTAAAATGGCGATAATCAAAAATTACAGATTTGGTAAAAGATTAAAAATTTAATAAAACCCCCCTGATTGGTCACAAAATCTAACACAGAATATCTACCCAATCAATGACAAAATTCAAACAAAAAAAAAAAAAACTACATTCCCTCCTAATCAAGCTTAAATTCTATTTAAATTAAAATATAAAAATAAAAAATCCAAAATTAAAAATTAAAATATACATATGTGCATACATAGAAAAATTAAACTATGCTCACATACAAAAAATAGCTGTGCTCACATTAATATTCATTAAAAACTAAAATACTTATACATTTTAATCAAAAATTATAGTTAGTGCAAAGTACAATAATTTATAACTAATTATTTATCTATAAACCAATTAAACACAGATATTAAACATCCATGTAACCAATCTTTATATAAAAAACCTCATATAAGAAAATTTTCACATAAAAAACACACATATAGAAATCATTTAGGAGACCAGGTAGCCCAGAGATGTAATAGTTTCAGTGTTCAAATTCAATCCATGTGGTTCTAAGGTCTTGACTTTAAAAATAAAAAAAACTCTCCTTTTGTTTCCTCTCCCTTGTAGAAGAAAAACCTTCCTGAAGAATCACTACTTTTAAATCATCAATTGAATGATTCGGTAAGTTAAAATGTTTTGAAACCAGTCTATCTTTATTCTTATGCAAAATGTCAAATCTATGATTAGTCATTCTGACATGTAAACTATTTGCTGACTCACCTATATACTGGTTTAAACATCTACTACACTCTATCAAATATATCAAATTAACACTTTTACATGTACCAAAATTAGGAATATACCATTTGAAATTACAATTCTTAGTACTAAAGACCACTTTTGTCACAACAATATGTTTACATGTAAAACATCTTTTATCTTTACATGGAGAACATCCTTTTTCCTGTACAGAACTACTAATAAAATTTGTTTTGACAAGTATATCTCTAAGTGATCTATGTTTTCGATATACAGCCTTAGGTGGATCAGAAAAAATAGATTTTAAATAATCTGTGGACTGTAATATGTTAAAATGTTTTGCCAATATCCGGTTAATATTAGGTAAATCTCTATTAAAAGTAAGAACCAATGGTGGAACATCTAATTGTTTTTTACTCTTTTCAGATAAAAGAAGTTTCTATCAATTAAAGAAGATCTCCTTACTGCATTATCCAACAATGTTTTAGGATACCTCATATTGAGCAATCTATTATATAAAATACTATTATTTTGTTGAAGAAATTTCTCATCATTACAAATCCTCTTCATCCTTAAAAATTGACTATAAGGAATATTAGCATTTAAATGTTTAGGATGGTTGCTATAAAAATGTAGATAGTGGTTATTATCAGTTGGTTTCCTATATACCGTAGTAGTAAGAACTCTATTAGTGTAAATAACTTCAACATCAAGAAAATGAGCAATTGATTTTGAAAAATTCATTGTGAAATTAATATGTTTATTAAAATTATTTAAATAACTTAAAAAATTATGAAGTTCAACTTCACTATGTGGCCATATCATGAAAATGTCATCTATATATCTAAGCCAAGTGTGAGGTTTCAGCTTAGCATTATCACGTATAGAGGACTCCAGTTTTGACATAAAAATATTTGCATAACTTGGTGCCATCTTTGTACCCATTGCAGTACCTTGTTTCTGTAAATAGTAGCTAGAATCAAAAGTAAAAAAATTATTTCTTAAAACCAAATATATTAATTCAACCATAGTAGTAATAAGACCATGATCATACTCTCTATCTTGTAAAGCACATTTAATAGCCTCAACTCCATCATCATGAAGTATATTTGTGTATAATGATACAATATCCAAAGTAACCAAAAACAATCAACTGGTAATTCAGATTTAAAATTTTCTAACACACAAAGAAAATGAGTAGTATCTTTAACATAAGAATTAAATGATGGTGGAATAAATTTAATAATATTATCAACATATGCTGAAATATTTTCTGTAGGACTACCAATACTAGCTACAATAGGTCTGCCTGGACAACCAGGTTTATGAATCTTTGGCAAAATATAAAAACTACTAGGATGAATTTTGGTTGGTACTAAAAAGTTATATACATTATTATTTATAAGACCCCTAGCTCTCATATCTTTTAAACTAAAAAGTATACCCTTGAATAATGAATTAATAGTGGTTAGTGAAATAGGCTCATAAAAAATTTTATCATCTAAAAGCTCCAGAGCTTTTTTAACATAATCATCTTTATTCATAATTACTATTGATCCACCTTTGTCAGCTGGTTTTATAATAATATCCTGTCTTTTCACTAAATTACGTAATGCATTCATCTCTCTCAATGTTAAATTACTCTTATACTTACTATGTTGTTTAAGTCTAATTTCATTAATAATATCCTGATATACATTATCAATGTACGTATCTAATAACACATTCCTTTGATGTGGTGGTGTCCAATCAGATCGTAATTTTCCAATAGTATCACATTCTTGGTTTCCAAAAAATTCTCTTAATCTAAGTCTTCTTGAAAAATTATCTGAATCCTGATGAATTTTAAATTCATTTTTTTGATAAAATGACTGAACTGTAGGGCAAAAAGATAAACCTTTATTTAACAGTGAACATTCTGCCTCACTAAGATTAATGTTAGTTAGATTAATCACATTGTTTTCCTTATTAGCTAAACATAAAAAGTCATTGCTATAAATATTTGAGTTAGATTTATTAGTATTTGTATTTCCAGAAACTAAAATATTGTTAGTGCATTCAGAAGAATCTGTAACTCTATGAACCAATGCTAAACCAGCATCACTATTAAGAACAGACGGTAACATTTCAGCACAATCTAATGAATGTGAAGATGATATAAATGATTGATCAGTATCAATTGGAATCATATCCGATGTAGAAATATCTGACACAGTATGATTATCAGAAGTCATACAATTAATTAATGTTTGTGACTGATTAGTAACTAATTCAAATTTTGGCTTATTACCCATATCTTTGAACCAATGATACATTTTATTATGAAATTTCTTCACCAATAACTTCTCTCTCAAAAAAAACCCATTCCTGTAATTCCTTCTGTTCATCTATATTCATTAAATTACAACTACCAAAATGTATAATTTCTTTTTCAATTAATTTAAATTAATTTAAGTCCTCTGGTTGAAATATAATATTATTTATTGGATTTATAAGTCTTTTTTTTGTATGTATATATATATATATATTGTGCCATTACAATTTAGTCACTAGCTAAATTTATAGTAATGTGCATGTAGAAAAGGTAAACCAAAAATCATCATCACATTTTTATATAACCATAAAAGAAGCTGTAGGGCATCCAAGTTCAAACCCTACCAGATCAAAATCTTAAACGCTTTAGACAGAAAGAGTGGGACAACAATTATATGCTTTACTTGTTTGTGTGTTAATAAATCTCAAAAAGAGCAGTACACACATTTAATATTTAAAATTTTAATTTTTCTTTAAAAAGCAAAGTTATAACGCATACGTATAGGCAATGTATGTGTAAACTATTTAATTGTTTTATATTTCAAATATTCAACATTTTAACTTTCTTTAAAACTAACCTATGCTTGATTGATTCTAATATCTTATTCTATACTTCTATTTTCTTTTCTATAATTGTAATTGGGATTTAAAAGTTACAAATTTAATTAAATAATAGGGTTATAATTACTAAGCTAGCAATTATATTATTTAATGTTAGTTTATGAATGATTTGAAATAATGAAGGATGTGTGTACATTACATACAGAAATTTACATTTATTAAATATTGAAAGAAAAGGAAGGATTAAATCTGTCAAATTATTTTTTTTGTACAATTTTATGTTAAAAGAGGAAATCTGTTTAATCAGATATCTATCTTTGTAGCAATTTTGTTTTTTGTAAATGATTGTTTGTCACTTTGGGAGCTTAATTTGGGTGGGAACTCTAATTTTGAAATTGTCTTATCTTAAGATCTAAAGAAGGAAGCTCAAAGATTTGAAATGTTACCTAGATGTAAAAAAAGAAAGGAAATAAGGATTAAGTCTATTTTTTTAAAACAAAAGTGTCTGGAAAAAGGATTAAACTTTTCAGTTGAAAAATAATTTAGTTGAAAATAAATTAGAGATCTAATTAAAACGAATTTGTCCAAAAATAGCAAGTGATGCTATCTCTGATTGGTTAAGTTAGCTAAAAATTGGATATAAAAAGCTGTCTGGAATTATTATTATTATTGTGATTATGATTCAGATTATTAGACTATTAAATTGAATGTTGAAAATATAAGAAATGGCTGGCTAGAAAAATTATATGTATGTCCCATCTTTGCCGACCATCTGGGGGAAGCTGCACATCACATAGGAAAGAAAAGATGTCTTGTCTAAAATAATATTCTACACCTTTCAACTGACCAGAGAAATAAGATGTTTTTAATAGAAGGAAGAAAGCATTCACCTGCATTCGATGAAAGATGAATTAATCTACTGATAAATATTAATCATCAAGTCCAATTAATTGTTCCAGCAACTGATTTTAAACTCAAGAAAATTTATAAATGTGAAAACAACCGCTGTATTTCATCCACTAAGAATCATGCTTGACAGGAAGAAAAGAAAAATTAATATAATGATTTCCAAATTGTCCACTAAAGCAAATAACCTCAATAGAATCATCATCATCAAATAGTTATACACCTCAAGAAAGAGATTGTTCCCACGTAAAATGGAAATGGTAGCTGCAGAAATATAGACATTATACAAGACAAGTTTGAACCCTTGGAAATTCGCCACAAACAAAAGATCGATAATATGACTTTTTATATCTATTTTCTTTATGATATCAGAGTCTTAATAAACATTTTAGCAATAAAGTGGTATATTTTATTTAAAGAACTTTTAAAGACTATTCAGATCGATTAAAAACAAGAATGTCTTACTAATAATAACTTTGAGCTTCATAAATGATCTTGAATGTATCAAAATTATTTGTTTATTAATTTTACAGTTATGAAAAATATTAATGTGTAAAACAATTTTTTTTATGGTATTATGATTTTAGTTTTAACTAATATATTATTATTATTTTGGTTTTAAATAATATTTTGTTATTATGGGATAAAACACGCACATACATAATAATATTTTTATATGTGTATAATTGCGAGTGAATGTGAAGTAACAAGTAGTATTAGAATATTAGATTATTTTGTTTCAAGTTAAGTATAGCATTTCAGAGGTAGAAGAGAGGGGGGAGACAATAATTTAAAACTTGTTTCTAAAACTTGCTCTTTCAATTCTATTAACATTTTTTTTTAACATTCTACTTACATGTTAGATTTATAAAGTATGTGTGCTAATGAGCAGATAATATTTTTTTTCTTGAAATACTTTTCTCATGGAGTGAAAATCATGGTCAATGTGACATCCAACTTAATACAAAATACATTTGAAGGGAAAGGGGGAAGAACTTGAAATTAATCTGAGGATTGTTATATAATCAATTATTATTATTATTATTCATATCAATTTTCATGTTTATCTAGAAATTTTTATGTATATGTTAGAAATGCAGTAATAAATATTAGTTTGTTTTATTAAACGAGGCATATATATTTCATTAAGTGTAGTCTTTGTTAAGTGTGAACATTCATCATCATCAGTGGTTGAATATTAGTTATTTAAGATATAAGTAAATATGCTAAAATTAAGCAATAATTATGAATTTCTTTATAAAAATTAGTTTTATGTTTAGGCTTAGTCCTAGAGCTGTAGTTGAAACCCTTGTCATTATTGTTATTATTATCATCATCATCATCGTCATCAACATTTTAATTAATGAGCTGTTTAAATGTTTAAAGGCCATAAATAAATATTAATTTCATAATATTTAGTGATCTCTTAGTATTATTATAACCACATCCCATCATCTATTTCATGCAAGGATGAGTGAGTTGCCATCCTAAATTAGTTATATATAATCTGAGCTAGTAAACTTATAAAAATATTGAAACACATTTGTTATGTTAAGATCTGAGAAATGATTTATGTCTAATATACTCCACTTTGGTTTATAGATGTATTACTTTTACCTAAATATTAGTGCATATAGTGATATGGCTCAAAAAGCAAAATCTCCCATTTTATTAGAAATAAAGTACCAAGAAGGGATTCAAACCCGGTACCTGTGAAAAGGTTATTAGATATAACCGTGTCTAGATTCAGATAATCTAGTGGCACCCTGCTAGACCATATTCACTTAGTATTTGTTTAAACATGCACTTAACATCAAACCAAGAAATGAAAGTGGATAAAACCTACTGTCTGTATATCTGAGTTATAATACTTGTTATTAATAATTTGCTTATAATTATTGATATTTGGATATTGAGAAATCCAACATTATTTTAAATATTATGATCTTATATATTGTAGACTACTCAGATATGGTAATAGTTATTTGAGCGACCTTTAATTTTGTTACAATGAACTCCTTTACTTAGTTATCTTTTGAACATCATTAATTCTGTTACTATATATATATATATATATATATATATATTATAACATATATTAATGATATATATATATATATATATATATAATTGTCTATACAAAATTTAATATAATTATGAGGAACTTAAACACAGATTTTCAAGCTTCCTACAGCTATGCAATCCATCTTCTACAACTGATACACATGACCACATACATCTGGAAAAGATAAATGGTCTCTGTGCTGAAGCAGCACTCATCAGTTGGTCCAGATCACCATCTCTGACACATAGATACAATCAGAGCTCAGTTTATATTAAGAAAGAAAATTTCCAAACTTTAAAAGATAACCTTTAATCTTCTCTACCCTCTAACTTTTCTACAATCCATATCATTGAAAATCCACAGATAGAATACTCAAAGTTCTTGTTGATGCCAATATTATTTTCATACCCATGTTGACTTTTAAGTCATTCTGACCCTTCACCTATATGATCTTAAGCCTGTCCATTTAATTACACAGAATAAGGTTGAGCAGAATACAGGTCGAATGTGTAATATTCACAAGTATGTGGTCATGCATATCAGTTGTACAAGATGGAGCGTTTAGCTATAGGAAGCTTGAAAATCTGTGTTCAAGTCCAATATATATATGTAAAAGACATATTTTGCGAGTTCATCCGTGTTAAAAAATTAATATATATATTGTAACATGATGTGCCGTTTTCCATATATATCTTACGCATATGTATAATCATTTGTAAGATTGCGTGTATGTATATAACGATACACGTATATGCGTAATTGTTTTTAAAAAATATTTATTCTTAAAAATATTTCGAAAATTATTCCATTTATCGCCCAGCATATTTATGAGCATCAATTTATGACCTCAAGCGCCAATCCTATATTACTATAGAATTATGCTGGGAAAGCAGGAATACCAATATGGAAATGCCCTGGACTAGCTCTACTCAGGGCAGGTGATTGACAAATCGACGGAAATTTACGAGGGAGGAAGATACTATACTTTAATATGCTTGATATACTATTCTAAATTCTTTTTACTTTTATAAAAACAGACTTAAATAAACAATACCAATAAACTTTCATTTCATTTTTAAATTTGTACATTTTTATTTTACCATGATTAAATATTTTGTGCTCTTTATTTCAAGAAAAACACATGCATACACATACTGCTTAGATATTTAAAAAAATCACATGTATAAAACATATATCAGTTCATACAATAAGAAAAATCATTTCCTTGTCTTTGATTCTTTCCTTTTTTTAAAAGTTTGTGCATATAGTTTATGATAATGAAGTTTGTAAAGAAAGTTTGTGAAAAATTAAAAGAAACAGACACTATCTGGAACACTAATTACAAATTGTTGAATGTGTACATACCTGCATTTCTTTTCTTCCCCGGGAAAAATGATGGATTATTAAAAGTGAAAAATTTCACTCGTTGACTCCTTTTTATAGCACTTATGTAATGGCAATCAAATTGAATTATTTATTCCAGCTGTGCTATATTCTTGCTTGTTGATTCCATTCCTTTTTTTTTATTTAGACTTCAGATCAATTTGTTTTTATCTTCGATGGTTACTTTTCCTGCAGCTACCTTCGGACCATCATGGGGCGGGATTGCACTGCCTGGCATGCTTACGCTTTCTTAAACCAGCTTGCCCACCATTCTACCATCCATTTCTCTCCACAAATCTCTCTCCCAGCACTCCTTACAAAAATCAGCAATAGAATGAATTCTTTTTAGCAAGTTCTGCCGCTCAAAAATCCGGATTCTTTTTTGAACAAAAACTTTTCGCACCTCTGAATCTAATTTTGTTCTTCTTTTGTTTTCATCGAAATTCTTTTGAATCTAAACTTAAATCTCACTAATTAAATTCCTTAGATATCAATCAAGTTATTTTTGATATCTTTTTTCATTTAACTTTTCCAAAAATGAATTCGAAAAGTTTCCATCTTGAAAAATAAAGTATATTTCCATAACTGCATTTATACTTTTTTATATATATATATATTATTCTATCTAGCAAAATATATACATGCGTTCTCAAAAAAAAAAAAAATGAGCACACATACCCCCCCTCTTCTGTTTATTTTAACCTTTTTTAAATCCCTATTTAGAATTATAAATTTATATACTAAAAGGAAATATAAATATGAAAAAGAAATAAATTTAATTAATCAGGCTATATTGATGCATATATAGGCAAGTTTATTTTTTGAAATAGGGATTGAACTCAGCCCTGTTTCAATATATATACAAAATTGTTTATTGATTAAATATTTTTTGTTACTTCAAATATAGTCATTGGGTTTTCTGTTTTCAATTTATTTTTCTTACATATATAGTACAGTGGTTCGCAACCTGTGGATCATGACCTCTTTGAGGGTCAAACAACTTTTTTACAGGGGTCACTCACAATTAAATATAACTACATATGAGTAACTGATTTGATCTCATTATCGCACCAACTCCATTACATACATCCCATATAAGTACAGTGTATGGGACAGAATTAATACCATAATGCACTTATGCAGACCAGTCACACACACACACACACACACACATATATATATATATATATAGTAGCTACTGTGTTAAACACACACACACACATATATATATATATATATAGTAGCTACTGTGTTAAAAGCAGCTAATATGTTGAAGGCCACAGTATTGGAAATAAAACAACACTTCATGAATTATAATTACTGGTAAATTGAAAATCATCAACTATTGCAAAAAAATAGCTGTAACATGGAAACTTAATCTGAATGCTGATCAGTTTTTTTATATTCAGTTGTGGTTGATGTGACTACTGCCTCCTTATGATGGTGGCAGATATATAAAAAAAACAGCACAGAGAATGGTAAATCATAGGAAACTTTAATGAATTGTATTGACTGAACTATATACCATGTATCATCTTTTGTATTATTAAAGTTATTGTTATATATTATTTTCATTAGCAAACCATCCCATGACAATAAATCATGTAGAGAAAAATATTAAGAAACGAAAATATAGTGATAATTTTTTGCAGTATGGTTTTGCCTCAAGAATTAGAGCAGAAACTGAGAAACTGCAATATGTTATTTGTTGTGAAGTTCTATAAGCCAAATCTATGAAGCCAAACAAACTAAAATGCCATTTTTATAGCAAGCATCCAAGCTTTGCAGGTAAGGATGCCAGCTATTTTAGAAGATAAGCTTATGGACTCAAGAAAAATTTGATACTGGTGGCAAATACTACAAACAGAATATACCAACCATTAAAACCACATATTTGGTGGCACTTAGAATCACTAGAGCTATGAAACCTCACACTAATGCTGAGAATTTGTTTCCAGCAGCCTAAGACATTGTTTGAGTTATTATTGGAGATTAATGTGTTATGAAATTGATTGCAATTTCCTTATCTAATGACACTGTTTAAAGAAGAATAGATGTCTGCTAATATTCTTGATCAGATAATCCATGAAATTAAATCTGCACCACTTCCAATATTTAGTATCCAGCTTGATGAATCTATAGATGTTGCAAATTGCTCACAGTTACTGGTATATGTGAGGTATATTAATGATGGTGACTTTAAAGATGAATATTTTTTTGCAAACCTTTTGAAATAAAAACTACTGCAAATGATGTATTTGACACAGTTGTTTCATTTCTGAAAGAACATAAGATCTCACTGGGAAAAGTTTGTTGTGTCTGCACAGATGGTGCTCCGGCAATGCTAGGATGTTTATCTGAATTTCAACATTTGGTAATGAATGAGTCACCAAAAGTCATTGAAACTCACTGTATGATTCATTGGCAAATGTTAGCAACAAAGATGCTGCCACAAGAGTTACAAGAAGTAATGAAAAGCATCATAAGTTGTGACAATTTTATAAAAGTGAACCCTTTAAATAGTTGACTGTTTTTGCAACTGTGCAACGAGTTGGATGCTCAGAACAATACTCTACTATTTCACACTTTAATCAGAAGGCAAGACCACAGTATGAAGCACTTTTTGGTGACAAAAATGAACAGCAGAAAACATCTTATTTGGTTGTCCTCTTTGCCATTTTGTATGAGTTAAATTTATCACTGCAAATATAAAATACAACATGCCTTAATTTGTCTGAAAAGGTCCGATCATTCCAAATGAAACTTCAGCTTTGGAAGAAAAAAATTGAATGAAAATAAAACTTACATATTGCCTACTTTATCTGCTCTCTTTGAGGAACATGTCATTAAACCAGACAAAAAGATTACAATAATTTCTGTGAAAAAACACTTGCATATGTTTGCAGATGAAATTTCATTATATTTTCCAAATCTACCTGACACCCCATTTGCATATGCCAGAAGTCCATTCACAGTCAAACTTGAAGATGTTCCTGAGACAGCACAAGAGGAGTTTATTGAACTTATTAATAACAATGTGGTAAGAACTGATTTTTCTACAATGCCAGTTACAAAATTCTGGATCAAGTATTTGCAATTATATTCTGCTCTGTCTGAAACAGTGTTGTGCCTTCTTCTTCCATTTCCAACAACATATCTTTGTAAAACAGGTTTTTCCAATTTTTTGCTTATAAAGTCTAAATACAGAAGTAGACTTTTTGTGGAAGATGATCTGCATTATGCTCTTGCAAAGACTACCCCAAGAATTTCTGATCTGGTGAGAAAGAAGCAATCTCAATCTTCACACTGACTTTGGCATTTTATGCACACTGTCACAAAATGTATCAATATAGTTTGCTGTTGTTATATTGACTATTACCATGCTTCAAAAAAATTTCATTTATTTAATTAGAAATAAATATTTCACAATATATAATTACATATTGTTTTTAATTATGTTCTATTTGTAATAATGAAAATACATTCTACATATGAGATATTTGCATTACAATTCATAACAGTAGAAAAATTACAGTTATGAAGTAGCAACAAAAATAATTTTAAGGTTGGGGTCACCACAACATAAGGAACTGTATTAAAGGGTCGCAACATTATGAAGCTTGAGAACCACTGATATAGTATATGATAAGATTGGTTAAAATATTGAACTTTGATATGCTGACAAAGTAAACTGTTAGGCCTGACTTTTGTAGCTTGGCTTTAAGGAATGTAAAAAATATAAGCATGTTGTGGAAAGGTAGATTGTGCCACAATTATACATGTTTATTCCCTGTATGTATACATGTATGTATATACATCCCTAATGCCAATTTTGTCAGCTCAATGTGGAATAAACACATATATTGATAAAGCAATATTTACCAGGGGCTCATCAAGTCCATTAGAGTTTTGGTGCATTATATGTTATATGTTTCAATCCTTCATCCAGTCTGTATTCTTTTACAATACATTAATGTTTCATTATAAATTTAAGATTACTTTTTCAGTAAATAATTTATTTCCATCTAATAAAGTTTATTTATTTTGTGAAAATAAAATGAACATATGCTTAACTCAAAATTATTCACTATAATATTTCTGAAAGACTAGTAAGAGGCCATAAGTTTTTTCCTCCAAAATTTCTTCCTCTTGTAACAGTTACACTAAGGTGATATTTTGTTAACAAGATGATGATTAATTATAATATTAATATCATCTATGTTCTTTATTACTTTTTGCAATGCTTTTACAACCCACTATTGACAATTTCGATTATCCCAGCAATCTTCTTCAGAAGTATATCAAACACAATACAAATACATGAATATAAATATACATGAAATAACATTATATATATATATATATATATATATTGTGCCATATATATTTATATATATATATATATATTGTGCCATTACAATTTAGTCATTATCTAAATTTGTAGTAATGTGCATGAAAGAAAATGTGGAACAAAAATCATCATCACATTTTTATATAGTAAAGGAAGCTGTAGGGCACCCAAGTTTAAACCCTACAAGATCCAGTTCTAAAAGCTTAAGACAGAAAGAGAGTGGGGCAACAGTTATATTCTTTATTTGTTTGTGTGTTGATAAAAACTCAAAAATAGTAGTACACACATTTAATAGTTATTTTTTTTTGTTAAAAAGTAAAGTTATAACTTGTTACACATATATAGGTAGTGTATGTGTAAGCTATTTAATTGTTTTATATTTCAGATATTAAACTTTCTTCAAAACTAACCTACATTTGCTAAATTCTAATATTTTATTCTATTTTTTTTATTATTATCTGTTTCTATTCCGTTTATCTGTTTCTATTCTGTTTATTTAAGAGTTATAGTTTGGGGTTTGAAAGTTAAGAATTAAAATTTGGATATTAAAATTATAAATTTCTAAAGAAAAATCATTCAGATTATTTTAGTCAGCCAGTTTTATAAATGATTGGAATAATGGCAGTGTGTGTGCTTGGATATATTACATACATAAATTTACATTTATTACATATTGAAAAAAACGAAGGGTTAGATTTGTCAAATTATTTTTTTGGTTCAACAATTTTGTGTTAAAGGAGAAAATCTGTTAAATTAGATATATATTTTTGTGACAATTTTGTTTTTATAAAGATTGATTGTTTTTCTGTTAAGGCTTGGTGTTTTAAAATTGTACCATCAGCTTGATCAAAGAAAGCAGCTCAAATTTTGGGTGTTATATTTGTGACAGAGATGTCAAGAAAAAAGATTAAGACAATTTTTACTTTAAAACCAGATTAGTCTGAAAATTCAAGGTAGTGTGATTTTTAACAGGTTTCCAGTGAACTGGGAAACTAAAAATGAGTTTGCTAAAAATAAAAACAAAAATCAACTATAAAAGGTGTCTGGGAAAAATCTAAAAGGAAAGAGATTTTAAAAATATTGAAACTAAGAGACAAGCGTTTGATTCTGCAAATATCAATATTAAAAATCATTTTAATATAAAGTTGTTGTTTTTTTTTGTGAAGATTAAAAACAGCATGGCAGGTTAAAATAAATATAAATCTCATCTGGGAAAATCCCTGATTCACCCCAGAGCTAGCACATCATATAAAAAAAATAATAATAATAATAAAAAGTCTTGTCTGAAATTAAAATATTATATACCTGATGACTGAAAGAAATGCGATATTTTCAGTAAGAGAAAAGATTCACTTGCATTTGAAAGCTGAAGGAAAACGATTAATCAATTGATAAGTATTAAATCATCTAGTACAAATTGAATCATCTACTACAAATTGAATCCAGTGACTGAGTTTAAACCCAAGAAAAAGTATAAACCTGAAGACAACTGATATATTTCATCGATTAAAAGTTCCAGTGCTAATATGATTCCCATTAAAGCAAATAATCTCGGTAGAATCATCACCATCAAATAATTATACACTTAAAGAGATGGTTCCAAAGAAACATGGAAATTGTTGGTGCCAAAGTATAGATATTAAACAAGATAAATTTGAATCATTGGAAGTCGCTATCAAAGAATAGAACTGGTAATATAATTTTTTATATATATATATTTTCTTTATATCAGAGACTTAGTAAAACTTTAGCAAAAAAGTTGTATATTTTTGTTTGTTATCTCAGAACTTTTAAAACAGCTAAGATCGATTGAAACCAAGAATTCCTTACTAGTGATAACCATAAGCTTCATTAATGATTTTGCTATGTACCAAAATTATGATTGTTTATTAATTTACAGTCATGAAATATTATTAATGTGTAAAATATTTTTTTTTGTATTATTATTTTGGTTTTAAATAATATTTTGGTTTTTACAGGGATAAACACATACATACATAATAATACTTTTACCTGTGTATAATTGCAAGTGAATGTGAAGTAATAAGCAGTATTAAAATATTAAATTATTTCTTTTAAGAAAGTATAGGTTTCAGAGTGCAGAAGGGAGGGGGATAGAAAGATACTGTAAAACTTGTTTCTAACAGACTTGCTCTTTCCAATTTTACTAACATTTATTTTTAATCATTTTACTTTACGGGTTATATTGTAAAAGTATGTGTGCAAAAAAAATAAAAAAAAGAGTGAATATTTTTTTTTATGAAATATTTTCTCGTGGAGTAAGAATCTTAGCAAATTTGACATCTAATTTAATATACATTATACCAGTTACGGCAAAGGGGAAGAATTTAAAATTAATGTTATGATTTTAAAACAGTCGATTATGATTATTGTTGTTATTGTTAATATCAATTTTCATGTAGATATAGAAATTTTTATGTATACATTAGAAATGCAGTAATAAATGTTAATTTGTTTTAATTAAATGAGGCATATATATTTCATTAAGAGTATTTTTTTTATTAGTTGTGATCATTCATCATCAAGTTGAATATTAGCTATTTAAGTTCCAATTAGATATACTAAGATTAGCCACTAATTATTAATTTCTGAAACTAAATTTTATGATTAGGCTTAGTCCTAAAGCTGTGGATGAAACCATTATCATTATCATCATCATCATCATCACATTTTAATTAATGGGATAGATAAATGTTTAAAGGCCATAAATAAATAGTGATTTCATGGTATTTAGTTGACATTTGTGAATAATTGTAATAACCACCATCCCATCATCTATATCATGCAAGGATGAGTGAATTGCCATCCTAAATTAATAATATAATCTGAGCTAGTAAAACTTATAAAGATATTGAAACCATTTATTATGTTAAGATCTGGGAAATTATTTCTGTCTAATGAATTTTATATACTCCACTTTAGTTTAAAGATGTTTTATGTTTACCTAAATATTATTGCATATAGTGATATGGGTCTAAAAGCAAAATCCTCCATTTTTATTAAAAATAAAGTACCAAAAAAGGGATTCAAACCTGGTACATATGAAAAGGTTATAAGATATAACTCTGTCTAGGTTTAAATAATCTAGTGGCGCCCTGCTAGACCATATTCACTTCTTATTTACTTAAATATGCACTTGACATCAAACCAAGAGATGAAAGTGGATAAAATCTACTGTCTGAATACCTGAGAAGATATTTTATTGAATTACCAGTGTACTCACCCACTTGATGTTATTTCCTGAGTTATAGTAGTTTCTTCTTAATAATTTGTTTATAGTTTCTACTTGTTTATTGATGATACAATGCCTGCCTAACCAGGATTTGAAATAGGCCAGACACCTTAAATGACTAGTCTCCAGGCATTATTGTTTATAATTATTGATATTGTGATATCTTTAGAAATCTAATTATAAAAATATGTTTAATTTATTCCTATTCATCATTTTAATATTTATTTACTATTATAGCTACTATCCAGGTATAAAATGGTAATATTTATATTTGAATTCTTTTGAGCAATTATTTAAGTTACAATGGATCTTTGATCTCCACATATATGTTACAATATATATATATTCTATTTTATAATCACTATTTATATACCTACATATATCATTATATACCTCTCTATATAATTATTACCTTTTTATATATCATACATTTTACACTTTTTTATATTCTATATTTATTAATTAATATTTCTTATAATTATATATATATATATAATTTCATTTATTTTTTGTTTTATTCTTAATAATCTTTTTAATATTTAACTCTACTATTATATATTCATACTTTTATATTTTACATTACTATTTCTTCTTCCTCTTCCTCTTCCTCTTCTTCTTCTTCCTCTTCTTCTTCTTCTTCCTCTTCTTCTTCCTCCTCTTCTTCTTCTTCCTCTTCCTCTTCTCTTCTTCTTCTTCTTCTTCTTTTTCTTCTTCTTTTTCTTCTTCTTCTTCTTCTTCTTCTTCTTCTTCTTCTTCACTATATTAACATTCATTATGAATATTTTTTTAACCTGTAATATTATTTTTAAAATATTTTTTATACTTACCTTCTACTTATATTTCCAAATCTTAACTGCTAAATTCAAATTTTTAAATTTTACAGTTATACTTTCGTAGCTCCCTCTTTCTATTTTTTACATAACTGATTAAGTTTTAATTCAAAAATCTTTAGCTTTTAAACCCACCATATTACTACTAAAATAAGTTGAATAAGGAACAGTGACATTGTTTTGTTAATAGGATAATAAATAGTTGCTTGGAAGATCATGTGATGTTTGAGATCAGTAATGCTAGAGTTGAGTTTTGATTCAATTTTTATCTTTAAAGTCTTTTGCTTGACCACTGCACTAAATAACACAGTCAACCATGGTGTTAATTTATTAATAAGAGAATAATTAATAGATTGAAAGATAAATGTGATGTGTGAGTATGAGAAATGAAAAGTTGAGATTAAAAATTAATTTAAAAATCTTTAGCTTTCATGATTTTAATACTGGACTAAACTGCACAGAGAACTATGATGGTGATTTTTAATGAGATAATGATTAGTATTATTGGATGTAATAGATTATGTTTTAATCTGAAAATCTTTCCTACTCAAGTACAGTTTTGTTACTAAAGTGTTAATTAATTACTTGGAAGGTCATATGATACTTGAGTCCTATATGCTAGCTTTCTAGTTCATCACCCTTTTACTACACTAAGCTGAACAGAGAGTTGTAATGATGTTTTTTAAATAAGATGATGATTAATTAATTGGAAGGACATGTGATACTTGAGCATAAAAAGTGATAGCTTAAGCTAAAATTAAAAATCTTTCACTATCTAACTCATCATCCTTTCATTGCACTAAGCTGTACAAGAAAGTATGATGATGATTTGTTAATAAGATAACTTACTGTCATATTATAAAAAATGATGAAACAAAACAACAACTAATTTTGATATCATAAGGTAGATTACGAATTTTGTAATACCAAATAATATAAAGACTGAATCATAACATTTTTTTTATTTTTGAAAGGTAATTTGTCATTGTTTTTAACATTTTTATTTTGTTACTGTTGTTATTTTAATTCCATTATACAGCACAAAATAGCATCTATTGGCAATAATTAATTAATGTTAAAACAGATGCTTAACATTTGAGAAAAAAAAACCATGTGTTAAAAAAGACTTTTATGTATAATTTTTAATCTATATATAACTGTTATATGTGATATTTTTTTTTACATTTCTTATGAAAAAACAACACGATAAACTTCATTAATTTCTATTTTTGATGCTTTATTTAAATATAGATTTATTTAAAGATAGAGATTGTCATTCAAGTATCTGTTTTCACTTAAAGTTTTATTAAGCTTTTCAATTATTACTCCCTAAAATTAGAATAGAAAATTATGAGTTTTTAAAGCAGTTTTTATGTTAAATCACTACACAAAACTGGTAATCTTTTATTGAACCACTAAACATCACTTGATCACTATTTTATATGCTTACATAAGCTTTTAAAATAGAGGCAAAACTTTCCATGCAATGTACCAGTCAGAATTGTATGTTTGCCTAACAAGAATTAGCATCTAAGCAAAAGTACCTAGAGTTCAATCATATGCGAGATACACAGGTCAGGATAACTCATGAACTCTGCCCTATTGCCCATTTCCCAAGTCTATAACATTACAAACAACACTTATGACATTAGCAAATGACATTTCTAACAATCCCCCGCCCAGAGGGTCAGCAGAAACACAAGAGATCTAATGATTAACTAAATGATGACGCAATATAATAACAGATGTGCATGCATGAATTAATAAAATCTCCAAAGAATAGATTATTAAATATGAATTTATTGAAAATAACATTAGTAATGGAATTAAATCAGTATGTGAGCAACGGGATATAGAGTCTTAAAACACATCATAACCTTGATTATATAAGGAATACTCGATCTGGGTTTCACGTAATGTTAACATGGGCATCTTATGCAGGCCTTAGTAACATAATTTAAGGATTGATGGATATGCAACCACCAAATATACATAGCAAGAAATTAATTAATCGAAACGATGCGGCTTAATATGCTAATTTAAAATATATTTTATAGGACTTCTATTATTCACGCTATGACATTTTAAATCATTAAGAATGTAATGGATTTCATAACTATACGTGGGCTTATATTATGAACGTCATGATATTTAACTCACAAAGAAATATAACGGATTTCAATAACTATCCATGGGCTTTTATTATACACATTATAATATTCAAATCACAAAGGATATAACGTATTTCAATAACTATCCGTGGGCTTTAATTATACACATTATAATATTCAAATCACAAAGGATATAACGGATTTCAATAACTATCCATGGGCTTTTATTATATACATTATGATAGTTTGAATAACAAATGATCTAGTGAATTTTGATTATACCTGGATATCATCATACTTATATTAACGATAGATTAATTATCTTGGGACTTATAAAATGATTCATCAT
Source organism: Epiperipatus broadwayi (assembly GCA_028023455.1). Classification (NCBI taxonomy): domain Eukaryota; kingdom Metazoa; phylum Onychophora; class Udeonychophora; order Euonychophora; family Peripatidae; genus Epiperipatus; species Epiperipatus broadwayi. The sequence continues at coordinate 5,760,930 of JAQFVV010006264.1, read as the reverse complement.
TTATGATTTACATATAGCATAAGGAAAAGCATAATTATTTTGACATTCAGTCATGTGACTTAACTTTTATAGGCTTTATTAGAAGTTAACTTTCAATGTATTTAATAGCGGTTGAACGAGAGAGTGCATAGCACTAATAAGCTAATGCATATGATAAGGTAAACTAAATTTATATTATAATGACAACTTTGGGTGGCTTAGGAAAATCATATCATTACGACTTACAAATGAATAAAATATATGAGGAAGTATAAACGATAGCATGTGGAATGAATGATAACATTTGAGAGGACGAGAAGCTTCATCAACTTAAGAATGAAGAATATAAGCTCATCTGCACTTGTGACAGATGGTATCCGAAGAAGTGGTCAGCAAAATACTATGGTTCCGTTTTTCTAAATGTTAACCGATAATAGAGCCTGCACGACCAAACACAACCTTTGGAGCTGGGGCCTCCACACTCCACTGAAAATGTGCTTTAAGGATTCCAGTGACGAGAGAAAGTATGACAAAGCAACATTTGATTGATGAACGTTATCACTGGGACGCATCGCGAGGGCTTTCAGGTCTGTATTAACACTGATTTTTATGGCCTTAAAAAGTAAGTAAGCCTAGCGTAATGAAATGATCATATATATAAGCAATCCCAAAAGGGGCATACAATTTACTTAAAAGATTATTTAGCATATCAATAATAAAATGCAAAACATTAAGACTCCCTTCGTTAAACGCATATCAATACACCCAAAAAATTAGTTACTCAAATTATCGTTAGATGATGGGCTAATTATATAATGAATCATCACTAAAAGTAAGGGTCTGAACTTCAATTTATTTAATACTAAATCTATTTAATATTAATCAATAGTGTGAAATAATAGTTAATAATTTATTTGAAATGATAATGGATACCATAATATAAATTAAATAAAATAGTTTAGGAATATTTTTCAACCAGACAAATTTTTATAGTTTAGTAAGAAAACTTACGTTTACGATTTAAATTCCTTAATGGCAGAATAGTAAAATAAGATAAGATTAATTCGCCCGATTGAATTATTAGCATATTAAAATGGGTATGATTTACATAATATCAAATTAAAATTGCCACATTTAAAATAATAATACAGTAAAAGTGAAAACCTAGCAATCGAGTTTAGAAAATCAAATAGAATTTAGATATTGAAGAAAAAAAAAGAAGTCATTGTTTAAGCAATTAATCGGTTTGGCATTACCGATGGAAAAATAAGCAATTACATTTTGAAAATATAAAGATTACAAAAATGGAAATATTAAAAAGACATACTTTAGGTAAGCTAAATTTACATAATTAGAGGTTGAATTTTACATTTTACGATTAAGAAGATAATTTAGATGAAAGTTTTTAGAGTTCATTTTGTGGCAGGGAATTACCTTTCAATGGATGACTTGATGGATGTATGCACACATGTTGATTTCATTTTGGAAGAAATATGATTAATTTGGCATTATTTTGACAAAATTGCGGTTAAAGTCTGTTCCTGGTGCAATTTACAGTTCATTTGGGCAGCAGTTTGGAAATGATGGCTTATGAGTACATTGGCACTGGTTTGATCTTGGACAGATTGGGGAAGCAAATTTTAATTCTACTCACTAACCATTTTATAATTCTGAGTGACGTAGATTTCCTTGACAACAACGTTTAGAAACAAGATGCAGAGCTTTTAGTTAGAAAATGTGGTGGTATTTATACTCATTTTGGCTGCCTTTGGTAATCCCCAAATGTCAGCTAACAGTCACAATGACTCAGCTAATTTTAAGGTATGAACGAGATCAAGTTCGAGAGAGTTACTCTTGGTCTATTTCAGCTGAAAATAGACCTGCGGGACAAATGTTAAGTAACGTGAATTTTAAAATAAACCTATGTTAAAATAAAAACAAATATTTTCTGAATTAAAAATAAGCTAAGTCTTTTGTTTACTAAATTTGCATTACTCTCTCGAACTTACTCTCAAAAGTAAAAAAATACATGAATAAAAATATATATGTAATATAATGCTTTTAATAAAATTATGTTTATCTGTTACACACACATATGCATGATTGTTTACCGTAATAGAAATTTGTTTTATATTTATATTAATTTTAGATGAGAATAAAGCTTAACAAAAGATAAACAATCACACACATATGCATGATTGTTTACCGTAATAGAAATTTGTTTTATATTTATATTAATTTTAGATGAGAATAAAGCTTAACAAAAGATAAACAATCACATGCATCGGTATACCTTCACTCCCTAGCAATTTATTATTAAATGACTGAGTTTGAATCTATGTTTGGAGGTTTCAAATATCACCAGAAATTGAAGCCAAATGTGTGCAACAGATTTGACCACTTCATATTCCCCTTGATAAGAAAATGAAAAAAAAACAATAAAAAAAGCATTCTACTTAGAATCAATGCATTATTTCAGGTGACAAGAAAATGTACGGTTTGGTCCCTCCATTTTAACAACATTTACATGATTTGAAATCTATCATTAACTACCATTAATAAAATAAACCACAATTATACTACCTAAATCTCATTGTCAACCTCATTTGTAAAACTAATCTATTAGCCACTGTATTTAAAAAAAAAAAAAACAAAGTAAAATATAACATTGGACGCTATCTTTAGGTCTACCTTTTTAACACAAAACTTTAATCAATATGGGTCTTCTAAGATGCTCTGTTTTTTTAAATGTCATATCTGTCAATCTTACTGGATCAGTCCATCTGTTTTGATGGGCCTAGATTATTATCTCCTGGAGTCAGGCAGTATGAATAGTTTAAGATGTGAATCGTATGCTCCTGCTTTACAGTGGCTTCCCAGTTCTTCTGGTTTCCTGGGTTTATCCGGTTCTGGAGCCAAGTTACCATAATCAAGGGACATTAAGAACTGGGACATCTTATCTACCTCCACAATCTGGCTCTCAAGCATCAGTTTCTGCACCCAGGAATGCTTTTTGTGACAAAGGGTTCCAGTGACTCGAGGGTCCATGTATGCAAAAACTGTAAGAGATCGGAACTTGGCAACTTGGGGAAATACCTTGAAATAATTTTCCAATTTTTCTTTAACTTGGTTCCTATCTCTGGGGTTGGCAACCACTGCTTCTTGTACCTTTGTTATCATCAACACTGGGTTAACCGGTTGGATGATATAGCAGTGGTCATTCTCCTGATTCTTCTGGGTATCCTGGAATTTCACGGCCTTTTGCTCTGTATTCTTGGCTGGACTGATGATAAAGTGCTCCTCTGTGCTACCTGGGTGTTTCTGTGTGTTATCTCCCAGTTCCCTTTGGAAAATCTGTGCCTGTATAAACTTGGCCATATTGCCATTAGTTCCTTGACTGACTATTTTCTCTGGCTCCTGAACCCATTCTATCGCAATAAATTCTTGAACTACTGTTTTGTCCATATCTACTACATAGCAATGGCATTCCATCTCCCCCCTTTTATGGTATAATCTGGGTGTGGTTCATCTTGGCTGCCTGATTTAGGTCTTTGCACCAGTTTTATTTGTTTCACATCCCAACTCAGATTCTCACTGGTCTGTTTCATCACCCCTTGGGTTTCTTGGATGTCTTCCACATGTTCCCCTTGCATCCTGATTTGGCTTTTTATTTCATCCAGTGTCTCTTCAGGCTCTTGAACATGGTGGCATAATTGGTCACATTCATCCATGTCCCTAACAGCTATATTTGTTTCATCTACTCTTGGTTTCGTGTTTATTTCCATCTTTTGGAGTTCTTGGAAATATCTCCAGAACTCCTCCCTAGCCTCTCTGGTTTCCCCGAGCATACTACAGGACTCTTCCCTAGCCTCTCTGGTTTCCTGGAGTATACTAAGCATTAAGACTAGTAGGCTTTGCTCATCCTCTTCTATCCCTAATTCTCTGCTTTCCTTCATATTAACAATTTTTTTATCTGATCACTGAATTTTACTATTATTATTATTTCTTAATAACTAAATTTACTCCCCCTTCCTTTCCTCAATCATGACCTATGCCAAAACTCAATTTCCTCTCAACTGTTCTGTTTCTGCCATCTCTACTTTGTTTATGCCACCTATTACTGCCAAAATATTTACACTCAACTATCTCTGTCAAAACTAATACATATCAACTAATAAAATAAAATATCAAAGATAAAAAAAATATTTTTACCATGACGTTCCCTTGTCATATAGTCCATTTGCTTTCTTGCACCTGAAATGTACTAAAAAAATCTTTTAATTTCCCTCTTATACAAGACATACAAAAACATGTGATACAATGACTCTCTTTTGCTCACTCACATACATGATTATGGTTTTCTTGAGTGTTTACCAGTTGACAAAATTTATAAGTGAGTATAATACATGGGCACCATGTCAACACAGTAGGCTTTCCACTCATAACTCTCTTTGGTTTGCATGCACATCGACAACTTTGATTGCTAATTTTATTATGATTTACATACTCAATGCAGATAAGTAGTCATAATAATCTTAGTATTAGACTTTTTGAAGAAAAAAATAAACCATTAATAAGTCAAAAGCAAAACACTCATCAAAGTTTAGCAATAATATACATTATTATTTATAAGATTAGTATTATCAATACCAAATTTATTTTAAGGTCACATCTCATATATTGCGTCTTTTAAGTCCGAAAAAAAAACCTTATACATATTTCACAATTCTTTAAAAATAGAAAATATTATATATACAACTTGAATACTCTCCAGGGTATTGTATGGTGGACATATTATTGAGGCAGTACGATTTTGGGTTCAAACCCGGAAACTTTTTTTTACATATATTTATTTATTAATATTTGAAACAGAGGGAAAAAACATTATACATAATATCAATTGCTCTATAGGGTATTGCAGGGTGTGGTAATTTCGAAAGGCCTCACAGATGGGCATACAAACCCAGGGAAAAAATACTCTGTACCAGTCAGAATTATATGTTCGTCTAACAAGAATTAGCATCTAAGCAAAAGTACCTAGAGTTCAATCATATGCGAGATACACAGGTCAGGAATACTCATGAACTCCGCCCTATTGCCCATTTCCCCAAGTCTATAACATTACAAACAACACTTATGACAGTAGCAAATGACATTTCTAACAATCCCCAGCTCAGAGGGTCAGCAGAGACACAAGAGATCTAATGATTAACTAAATGATGATGCAATATAATAACAGATGTTAATGTATGAATTAATAAAATGTCCAAAGAATAGATTATTAAATATGAATTTATTGAAAATAACATTAGTAATGAAATTAAATCAGTATGTGAGCAACGGGATATAGAGACTTAAAACACATCATAACCTTGATTACGTAAGGAATACTCGATCTGGGTTTCACTTAATGTTAACGTGGGTATTCCATGCAGACCTTAGTAACATAATTTAAGGATTGATGGATATGCAACCACCAAATATACATAGCAAGAAATTAATTAATTGAAATGATGCAGCTTAATATGCTAATTTAAAATATATTTTATAGGGCTTCTATTATTCACGCTATGACATTTTAAATCATTAAGACTGTAACAGATTTCATAACTATACATGTGCTTATATTATGAACATCATGATATTTTAACTCACAAAGAAATATAATGGATTTCAATAACTATCCATGGGCTTTTATTATACACATTATAATATTCAAATCACAAAGGATATAATGGATTTGAATAACTATCCATGGGCTTTTATTATATACATTATGATAGTTTGAATAACAAATGATCTAGTGAATTTTGATTATACCTGGATATCATCATACTTATATTAACAATAGATTAATTATCTTGGGACTTATAAAATGATTCATCATTTATGATTTACATATAGCATAAGGAAAAGCATAATTATTTTGACATTCAGTCATGTGACTTAACTTTTATAGGCTTTATTAGAAGTTAACTTTCAACATATTTAATAGCGGTTGAATGAGAGGGTGCATAGCGCTCATAAGCTAATGCATATGATAAGGCAAACTAAATTTATATTATAATGACAACTTTGGGTGGCTTAGGAAAATCATATCATTACGACTTACAGATGAATAAAATATATGAGGAAGTATAAATGATAGCATGTGGACCGAATGATAACATGTGAGAGGACGAGAAGCTTCATCAACTTGAGAACGAAGAATATAAGCTCATCTGCACTTGTGACAGATGGCATCCGAAGAAGTGGTCAGCAAGATACTATGGTTCCGTTTTTCCGAATGTTAACCCATAATAGAGCCTGCATGACTAAACACAACCTTTGGAGTTGGGACCTCCACACTCTGCTGAGAAATGTGCTTTAAGGATTCCAGTGACGAGAGAAAGTATGACAAAGCAACATTTGATTGATGAACGTTATCACCAGGACGCATCATGAGGGCTTTCAGGTCTGTATTAACACTGATTTTTATGGCCTTAAAGAGTAAGTAAGCCTAGCATAATGAAATGATCATATATATAAGCAATCCCAAAAGGGTTATACAATTTACTTAAAAGATTATTTAGCATATCAATAATAAAATGCAAAACATTAAGACTCCTTTCGTTAAACGCATATCAATACGCCCGAAAAATTAGTTACTCAAATTATCGTTAGATGGCGGGCTAATTATATAATGAATCATCACTAAAAGTAAGGGTCTGAACTACAATTTATTTAATACTAAATCTATTTAATATTAATCAATAGCATGAAATAATAGTTAAGAATTTATTTGAAATGATAATGGATAGCATAATATAAATTATATAAAATAGTTTAGGAATATTTTTCAACCGGGCGAATTTTTATAGTTTAGCAAAAAAACTTACATTTACAATTTAAATTCCTTAATGGCGGAATAGTAAAATAAGATAAGATTAATTCGCCCAATTGAATCATTAGCATATTAAAATGGGTATGATTTACATAATATCAAATTAAAATTGACGCATTTAAAATAATAATACAGTAAGAGTGAAAACCTAGCAATCGAGTTTAGAAAATCAAATAGAATTTAGATATTGAAGAAAAAAGAAGAAGTCATTGTTTAAGCAATTAATCGGTTTGGCATTACCAATGGAAAAATAAGCAATTACATTTTGAAAATATAAAGATTACAAAAATGGAAATATTAAAAAGACATACTTTAAGTGAGCTAAATTTACATAATTAGAAGTTGAATTTTACATTTTACGATTAAGAAGATTATTTAGATGAAAGTTTTTAGAGTTCATTTTGCGGCAGGGAATTACCTTTTGTTGGATGACTTGATGAACATATGCACACGTGTTGATTTCATTTTTGAAGAAATATGATTAATTTGGCATTATTTTGACAAAATTGCAGTTAAAGTCTGTTCCTGGTGTAATTTACAGTTCATTTTGGCAGCAGTTTGGAAATGATGGCTTATGAGTACATTGGCACTGGTATGATCTTGGAGAGATGGGGGAAGCAAATTTTAATTCTACTCACTAACCATTTTAAAATTCTGAATGACATAGATTTCCTTGACAACAATGTTTAGAAACAAGATGCAGAGCTTTCAGTTAGAAAATGCGATGGTATTTATACTCATTTTGGCTGCCTTTGGTAATCCCCGGATGTCAGCTAATAGTCACAATGACACAGCTAATTTTAAGGTATAAACGAGATCAAGTTCGAGAGATCTAATCTTGGTCTATTTCGAACTGAAAATAGACCTGCAGGATAAATGTCAAGTAACATGAATTTTAAAATAAATCTATGTTAAAATAAAAACAAATCTTTTCTGAATTAAAAATAAGGTAAGTCTTTTGTTTACTAAATTTGCATTACTCTCTCGAACTTACTCTCAAAAGTAAAAAAATACATGAATAAAAATATATACATAATATAATGCTTTTAATAAAATTATTATGTTTATCTGTTACACACACATATGCATGATTGTTTACCGTAATAGAAATTTATGTTTTATATTTATATTAATTTTAGATGAGAATAAAGCTTAACAAAAGATAAACAATCACGTGCATTGGTATACCTTCACTCCCTAGAGATTTATTATTAAATGACTGAGTTTGAATATGTTTGGAGATTTCAAACATCACCAGAAAGTGAAGCCAAATGTGTGCAACATATTTGACCGCTTCAGCAATAGTGTCACCCATTCCAAGCCAGAATAATCAATGGATGCAAGATAGTTTGTGCAAAAAACCTATCTATTGCCTATTCATCCAATATCACCAGACTGATGAAAGCCATAAGCTAGAAACTAGCCTGGGGGATATTGGGTGAGTCAGCACTAGATAGGGATTTTATGCACAAGTTTTGAAGCCATTGATTATTCTGACATACACTGGGTGACACTACTTGGAAAGTTTTGCCTCTATTTCAATGGACCAGAAAGCTGAGTTTCTTGGGTTGAATCCTCAATGTGTCATTTCTGGTGTTCAAACATTTTATTCATCCCAAGAAAGTAGCAGTTATATTTTTTTTGTTTTATATAGATTGCACCAGTGAAAAGATGATTGCTTCTCTCTCCAAGCTACCTGTAGTGGCACATCCAAATCAGTACTTCAGTTATGTTGCAACATAGTTTAGCTATTTACCACAAAATTATTAAAATGCTAGTATGTCTGAATCACAAGTTACAACATAAAATTGATATAACATTCTGTACCTTTGTAGATCACCTTCAGGCTCTTTTTGCTGTAATGAAATCTTTCAATCTACATGAAACTATTGTTCTGGCTGATAGATTCACTGCCATACACAGTTTGAATTATTGCAAACACATCAGAAGCAGTTTTTCCTAATTTAAAATAAAATTTAATGCTAATATATTGTACGATTATGATTAAAATATGAAAAACACTGTCATGTTTTATGTTTGTAACTCATAATCCAGACATACTAATATCTTAGTATTTTTGTGGTGAATAGCTAGAATACATGGCTATGTAACACACTTTGATTTGGAAAGTACTGCAAAAAACTTGGAAAGAGAATCAGTCACCAGTCTAACTTTTAATAGACACATACTGTGTATGTGATGTTGCATAGTGAGTATATCAGGCTCAAAGTTAAAAGTTCCTGAATCACATCATTAACCATTCTTATGCTTGAATGTGCCATTAACGCCTAAGTAATAATTAATTCAGTTATTTGTTTTTGAGAAGCTTTGGGTAAAGATTTAAAGTTTAGAGATTTTTGAGTTTTTTTTATCAGAAAGATACTAAAAAATCTCTTGCTAAATTTCTAAATTAAAATAAAGAAATAATAACAATTGATAAACAGCTTGTATATCTCTTGTTGGATATTACGAGTTATTATAAAGAAGTGAATTATTTACAAATTATGTTAATTATTAAATGCAAAAACTAAAGTATCTTCTCCTTGGTTAAGCTGAAATTGCTTGTTTTCATATCAAAACAAAAAAGACTAAGTAATTTTGATTTTAACGATCTAATCTTTTCGTCATTAAATAAATTTAACTGATAATATCCAGGAAAAAAATATCTTGCAAACACTGAAAACAAGATTTAATTAAAATGTAATTAAAGGCGACTTATAAGATTAAAACTTTCATTAATAAAGAATTTATTGTCATTAGTAATTAATAATAAATAAATAGAAAAATTAATCTCCAGACTTCTCTTTAAAAAATATGCTTACTTCGAAAAATTTAAGTTTCTACTTACTTAAATGGAACACAGCGAGAAGGCAGGTGGAAATAGCTAGGCAATAAGGTCGTATGATCAAGCGATTATACCAAATCATTGTTAAAGGAAGATTGCCATAACTTATCAATCTTTCCGTATGGTTTATTTTAGACGTAAAATATTTACAACTAAATCATCGCAGAATTGGCTCTTTAATCATTACTAATCACTGCCATATACAATACACACATATGTAATAAAATATACGTATAACAATATGTTAAAAAAAATAATTATCCTTTAAAAATATTAATAGCAGAGAATACTGTGGATGCAATGTATCAAATTTATGATGCATGTAAAACTAGAGTCAACTCATGAAGATTGCATATTTACTGTAATATAAATAAGTATAAAATAAAATAAATAAATAAATAAACAACACATCTATCTTCTGGCACGGATACCAATTATTAACATCTTAATGCAAAATTATATATACAATATTTAAATACAGGTATACTTTATATTCCTGGAGTTTAACTATAACTATGAAGGATTTGAACCCAGACTTCCATGCTACCTTCAGCTATCCAAACCATGACCAAACACATGAAAAAGATAAATGATCTCCAATATATGTATTTCATGCTGAACCAGCACTGATAATTTGGTCCAGATCATCATCTCCTGCACATATATACAATCAGTGCTCAGTTTATATTAAGATAGCAAATCTCAAAACTTATTTGAAAAGGTTTCAATCTACTCATGATCCAACTCTTCAGACTTTCATACCATTGAAAATCTGTGTATTTAAATGGACAAGGTCTTATACATGAGGGGTCAGAATGACATAATGTCAATGTGGGCATGACAATAATATTGGCATCAACAAGGGATTTGGGCATTCCATCATCAGATTTTCAATGGAATGGAAGGCTGAAGAATTGGATGATGGAGGAGCGAAGCGTGTCTATTAAAATTTGATGTTTTGCTAACTTAATATAAACCAAGCACTGATTATATATATGTGTATGGGAAATGATCTGGACCAACTGATGAGTACTAGTTCAGCATGAAATACATATATTGGAGAACATTTATCTTTTTTACATGTGTGTGGTCATCTGTATCAGTTGTAGATTGGATGCCTGAAGGGAACTTGCAAGTCTGGGTTCAAATCTCCTATAGTTTATATATATATATATATATATATATATATAAAACTATAGGAGATTTGATCATTATAATATATATATATATATATATATATATATATATATTATAATGATCAGGGTAATCATAAAGTCTTACCCTATCTGCACTACAGGGTGCCATCAGGCTATTGGAACCTGAAAAATTTATAGAGTAGGCATATATGTGCTGTTAAGATCTAACTTTTACATATGTATTTCATTCCGACCATCAGCCCATGCCACTAGCTCATGGAGACACAGAGATTTAATATAAAACTTGCTTAAAAGAAATATATTAATATTTAAAAAAAAATGAAATAAGCCACTGCCAGTAATTAACACACAAACATTTATTAACGCACATATAAATAAAATTGAGGAATAAAATTTATTATTTTAGATTGGTTATTAGATGAATTTAATAATATTTTATTAGAGTGTCGAGTATGAATAAACTACATAGATTGCATTTGAAAAGGAAATATTCTATCCCTTATTTAATCTTAGGCCAAAAGTTTGCATTCAAACTAATGCCAATCTATGTGATATATTGATGTATTCAATGCAGCATGAATACAATGGCACAATACTATATTGTCAGGAATGCACATCTGAACAGCATGGTTATAGAAGACATTGACTCTTGTCCAGTACAGGAATGGTACATTTGTCTGGCAAGAAGAACAATAAAAAAATTCAATAGGAAGGGACTGCATTTTCTGTCTTACTATCCCATTCCATAGGCTAAAGGGATGATCCAAGAAGCAGGGATTACCATCTGCTTCTGATGATCAGTGAGAAATGGGACTTATTTTGCCCAAGTGCACGATATCATATGATCCTGCACATAGCGGATCTTATCCTACATTTACTAATTACACCAATATATCCAATTATTACCTAATTTACTATAACAAATACCTAATTTCCCTCCCTATTCTTATAATTTCAAATCTATCCCATTCATCTACTTATTTAACATTTATTAAGTTTATTTAACAAAAAATCATAATAAAAACTTAAAGAATAAAAATAACTTAATAATGATTTAAAAAAATACATCAAATAAAATAATATTAAAATATTTACTTCAATAATTCTATTTCATTAATATGAGTTTTATTAAGTTCTTTTAAATGTTCATTAGTTATATAGTTCTATGTTTGAAAAAGTTCATTTTTATCAGTTGCTTGCCATTTGGGATCTAGTGTTAATTGTCCCAATGTCCTGGGGAGACCAGTATGCCATTGGCCATTTTATTTATTCATCCAGAGGTCCTTTACTTTCACTGGTATTTCATTCCTGGGCCCAATCCACACAGATGAATTTAATAATATTTTATTAGAGTGTCAAGTATGAATGAACTACATAGATTGCATTTGAAAAAAAAAAAATCTATCCCTTATTTAACCTTAGGCCAAAAGTTTGCATTCAAACTAACACCAATCTACCTGATATATCGATGTATTCAATGCAGCATGAATACGACAGCACAATACCATACATTCAGGAATGCACATCTTAACCCTTTCAATGATTATTATTTAATTGGCTGAATGAGTTAAAAATCAAAACTTGTAATTGGCCAACTCACAACTTTAACAAAATCTATTGTTAAAATAGATCACTTTTAATAATATAAATACATTAGTTTCGTTTGTAAAAAGTATATTACTGAATTGTCAGATTATGAAACAAACGAAAGTCTTTTCAAAAATAAAATTTGATTTATAATTTAAAAAATATTCAATTGCAGTGAAATAAAAGTAACCGCTATTCAACCAACCAAAAAAGATTGCGTCAGCAATCTTTTTTTTTTCACTTTAACGTTACGATCAATATGTAGCAATAAATAAATAATTCTTGGTAATATCTTAACTATTTTTCTAAAATAATTTGATTTTTAGTATTATTTTATCAATAATAATTTGTAATTCAATTCAAATATTGTTTAAAATGTTGTAAACATTCGTTTATAATTTTCATAATAAAAATCAAAACGAACGTAACTTTTTACTTTTTGGCAGCCATTTCCCTTTCTGACAGAAGTGGGACAGCCAATAAGATTCAAGAAAAGTTGGTGAGGAGGCGGTGCTTTGGTTTTGTTTGACATATATGGTCATTTTTATTGATTTTTACTTGTAAAATAAATCTGAAGAGGGCACCATCTTACAGAACTTTTGATTTTCTTTCGAATGACATATTATATGTATATGTGGGATAAAAAGTAGCCGATTTAGAGTGATGTCAAATCTTCTCGTTTTTAGACGAGTCATGCATTCAAAGAATTAACAGCATGGTTATAGAAGACATTGACTCATGTTCAGTACAGGAATGGTACATCTGTCTGGCAAGAAGAACAATATCCCATTCCATAAACTAAAGGGGTGATCCAAGGAGCAGGGAATACCATTTACTTCCGATGGTCAATGAGAAACGGGACTTATTTTGCCCAAGTGTGGCATATCATATGCTCCTGCACATAGTAGATATCATGCCACATTTACTAATTACACCAATATATCCAATTGATTAACCCAATTTGACTATGAAACAAATAACCTAAGATTTACCCTCCCTTAATTAAACTAATATAAATTTACAAATCTATGCAGCCATTCACGCTTGACTTAAATGTAACATTTATTAAAAGTTTATTTAACAAAAAAAAAAATCATAATAAAAACTTAAAAGAATGAAAAAAATAACTTAATGGAAATGATTTTAAAAAAATACATCAAATAAAATTAATTATTAATAATAATTTACATTGGTCAGATAGGATTCTATTTCTATTAAATACTGAAAAGGTTTTGGTATTAAAGTTCTTACTGTTTTGAAAATGTTCATTAATTATATAGTTCTTACTGTTTTAAAAAGTTCATCTTTATCAGTTGCTTTCCATTTGGGATCCAGTGTTAATTGTCCCGATGTGCTGGGGAGACTAGTATGCTGTTGGCCATTTTATTTATTCATCTGGAGGTCTTTTACTTTTACTGGTATTTTATTTCTGGGCCCTGATAGCCTGTAGTCTGCAATATGGGAAAACGATTGGTCATTTCTTTTTCTCTTTAAAAAAAACTGAAGGGATTGATGAGTGCGTCTTTTCAATCCCTTCTCCTTCAACGCTCTCTGCACTAACACATATAACACACCTTTCTTTTATATCTCTCTTTTCTTTTTTTTCTTTGGCCATTCTGTTCCCATTGTTTTTTCTCTCCTATCTGACCTTTAATTATACATTTTGAAATGTCCAAAGGCTAGTTCACTTGGACTAATTAAAATAATCATTTCCATTTGACACAATAGAATTAAATTAATTATTGTACATTCTTTTTATCTTTAAATCTTTTAAGTTTTCTTTTTTCTGAAAATTTAGTTTTAAAATACTTTATTTTTATTTAATAAAGTTTTCTTTTAATACTTTTTTATCTGTGCGATTTTATATATATAAAGTTTAGATGACTTTTAATTTTCAATTTTTAATTCTTAAAAAAAAGTTTTTATCTGCGAACTTTTATTTTTAATTTTATTTATTAGAATGTAATGGCATATGTGCACATTACAATATATATATATATATATATATATATATATATATAATTGAAATAATATTTTTAACGGTTTACAAACAAATACAAACAATCTTTAAATCCGCAGAAGTACTTTCGGTTACTTTCTAACCTGCCTCAATTGCCATTAAATTCAAAAACTAAAAGCGGAAGCAAACATCATCAATTCAAATTCCACGAATCTCGTATTTTAATGTTAGAAGCTTGTCGATTTATTAAACGCGTTTTATTCCTGTTTATAAAAATTGCCTCTTTAGTTTTTCTTAGTAAAAGAAAAATTAAAGAGGCAATTTTTATAAACAGGAATAAAACGCATTTAATAAATCGACAAGCTTCTAACATTAAAATACGAGATTCGTGGAATTTGAATTGATGATATTTGCTTCCGCTTTTAGTTGTTGAATTTAATGGCAGTTGAGGCAGGTTAGAAAGTAACCGAAGTACTTCTGCGGATTTAAAGATTGTTTGTAATTGTTTGTAAACAGTTAAAAATATTATTTCAATTATAATTACAATATTGTTTTTAATTAACGGATATTAAATTAAAGAGGCAATTTTTATAAACAGGAATAAAACACATTTAATAAATCGACAAGCTTCTAACATTAAAATATGAGATTCATGGAATTTGAATTGATGATGTTTGCTTCCGCTTTTAGTTTTTGAATTTAATGGCAGTTGAGGCAGGTTAGAAAGTAACTGAAAGTACTTTTGTGGATTTAAAGATTGTTTGTAATTGTTTGTAAACCGTTAAAAATATTATTTCAATTATAATTACAATATTGTTTTTAATTAACGGATATTTTATTTATTTTGCATATATATATATATACAGCTATATATATATATATATATATATCGAATATATATATTATGTGCCCTTATCTATAGGTCATAATAAGGTAGAATGGTCAATTACTAAAAAATTTTAAATTTTAAGATATGTTTGTATGATATATAAATAATAGTAGGATAATTAGATTTTATAGTACAATTTAAAGCTGAAAATACCTGGTATATAAAAGTGTAATGGATTATTTAAAAGGAACAGTTAAATAAAGATTAAAGATATCCTTGCTTATGGTTGTAAAAGCTGGCCATATAAAATAACACAGCTATAAATAGTTAAAAGTATATTAATAATTCGAGTATAATATTTTAAAACTAATAAATTAAATAAAAACGATATGTAATATTATAATTATATTTAATAGTCAAAATTAATCTAATATATTTTAAAAATAAACTTTAGGATGGTGAGAATTATATTTGGTTCTACATTTTTAAATTATTTTCCAAATTTTTATAAAATATATCAGTTTTGGTAATTTAGACCGAGACTTAAATTAAAAAATCATCTGTTAAAGTTAGTAATCATGTGACTGTATATTATATACCTTCACACACGCTTGTTAGACTAATAATAAAGTTTGTGAATTATAAAACTAAATATAATTGCTATCGATCCTTAAAGTAAAAGTTGAAATATTAAATGTTGTTTTAATAATTGTTTTTAAAGTTTAAATGATTTTGATAAAATTATAATTGAATTTAAAAATATTATTCTAAGTAATATTTAAGACATGACGTCATAAATTCTTTATTTTAAAAGGGTTTAATTTATTATAAAACTAAAATGTGTAAATTTGTTCACGCTAAAAGTCATTAACCAATCAATGGAGGTAATTTAGCAGACAAAATATAAGAATTAGACGAAGCGGGAGAAAGTAATGTGTAAGTGAAGGAGGGAGTAACATATTTTTTAGCTGAATAAGACCGTAAGCTAGAAAAGTGATATAATTTTAAAATTTTGTATTTATTTTAAAAGTTTATTTTTTAACATATAATATTTTGACTGCCTTTACATGAAGGGCTAATTTTTTAAAAGTTTTCTTGCCAGTGATTTTATTCAAGTTTAGCCAAAACCTTGCAGTAAAAATGGAAGTACTAAAGGAAAAAATACCTAAAAATATTGCTAAAGGAAAAATATTTGTAAAGTGCCTAGATACAGCTTTATTTATGCTCAACCAAAAACTTATTATTGTAACTCAGAGGAATATAATTAGGACGCTATACGAAAACTTAAAAGAGAAGTTATTTGCCGTCAGGAAAAAATTATGACACACAAATTTATAAGGCTACTCTAAAGTTTTTTTTTATTCTTCTCTATGGGAAAATTAAGATACTGTATATTATAAAGAATTATGTAAAAGTTATAATGAGAAAAAAAATGTTTGTCCTTTTTAAAGGAAACATTACAAAGTATATAGTTACCAGAACTTTAAAAGAAAGGAAAATTTACCGAATAATAATATGAAAGAGTCATTATTTTTTTTATGAAAAAAAAAAAAGAACAGAAAAACTTTCTCTAAGAGAAATTGGAAAATATAAATCTAATATACTTAATAAAATGGATCCATGGAGACAGAAAAAATTTACTGAATATTTAAATAAAAGTACCTAGAAGATGCATCATAAAAGTCGCACGGGAAAATATTAGCAGAAAATATTAGAAGAGAATATGTAGACGTTTTTCTTTACATGATTAACTAATAGCATAATTAATAATTGTATTAAATATTATGAAAAACCAAGGATTGTCATCTATGAATATTTATTAAACAGAGCAATAATTGTTTTGCCTTAAAATAGAACATTAAGTGACTGAAGAAGAAATAATAAACATTTTTTTTTTAGCTTTAATATGAACGGTTTTCAAGAAAGTTTGATGAAGAAGTACAGTAAATATAGTTTAAATATTTTTTTACTAAGTTATTTTAAAATATAAATGTTATGTGAGATTAGGGAAAACATATAAACATAAATTTAGTAATATTGAGATTTAAATATAATAGCTTGATAAAATTATTAGAAATATTGTTTAAAAATAAAGTGTATGTATGTGAGTCTTATATCTACAAGAATCAAATGGATGGTGAAGCCTATGGAACGCGATCGAGAAGATAAAGATCGTTTGGTAATATTGATATTTATTTATAATGCATAATGTATTTTTTTTAGATCATCTATTGATTAAGAATGAAGTGTGAAAGTTTAAATTATATGTACACATTTTATACAACATTTTTAACATATAATGAGATAGGAGTAATTCGGAATATGCATGCAATAATTTATTTAAAGTATATTAATAATATAATTTAACAGAGCAATTGTGTGATTCTTTTGAACTTTCATGTGATAAAGTATTCAGATATTTTAAAATAGTTTGTATATGATTAAATATACGAGGAAAGTAGTAAAAAGATTTTCTTATAGAACAGTGGAATAGTTTTAAAATAAATGAATTTTATTATTGTTAGTAATGCAGATATGTATTTGTCGATGTACAGTATAGAAAAAAATCTTGAGAAATAAGATCGGATAGTGACTTGGAAGTACTAGTGGAGAGGAAACCAAGATGATGT
This sequence comes from Epiperipatus broadwayi, assembly GCA_028023455.1. Taxonomy (NCBI): domain Eukaryota; kingdom Metazoa; phylum Onychophora; class Udeonychophora; order Euonychophora; family Peripatidae; genus Epiperipatus; species Epiperipatus broadwayi. The sequence continues at coordinate 5,743,060 of JAQFVV010006264.1, read as the reverse complement.
TTTTTTTTAAGAAATAGGAAAATAAAGAATTTGGATCATATTTAGTTTGTGTGATTTCAGTATAGTTAACTAAGCCCTATGACTGAACACATATAGTTTGGACAGTGTTTTTTGCATATCTTTAAAACTTTTGATGTTATAATAAAGCTGAAGAAATAGCTTTAACATCGTTCCTATAATAGAGGTTGGTAGACAGATAAAGGTCACTCCTCTATAGTGTCTTTTAATTCACTGTGCCATGATTGTCAAGGTTTATGACGAGTAATATTCTAGTTATATTTTGATCCTATACATCTATCTTCGCTATCCTTATTTTGTGAATCTGCATCGGTCAGAAAGATATTTTTAAAGAAATAATGAATAAAATAGAACTGAAGATAAGTTATAGTTTATGTAAGAATAGTTTATTTGCTGGAATGTATAGAATTGTGTAACTTTAAAATTGAAAGTCCAAAATATCATAAAGAGAGAAAGAATCATATAATACATTGTAAAATTAATTCGGAAATGAATATAAGATTTTTTTTTTGAAAAGAAATCTAAACCAAGTATTTAAAAGTGATAATAAAATTTGAATGAATTTTTTGTTAAAATAATATTTAGAAAATAAGTATTGCATATTTATTAAGAAAATAGTTCAATAAGGTATAATAAACATATACTTGTGCATGGTATAGTAATAGTTGTAATTATATCATCTGAAGTAAGGCTTAAATGAGAATATTAGGATTAATAAACATCGGATAATGAACAATAAAAAACCTAATACCGAATGTAGAACAATGTTTTGACTTTGTAAGATTCCATACAACCAATATAAAACTAGAGTTTTATTATTTTGTAGAATTTTTACTACGAATGTAAATTTTGTAAAAAAAATATAATTTTAATAATATTAGGGATGAAAGTGTTTGTGATAAGCATATAAGAAATGCATTTTGTAACAAGCTAACCATAATAATAAATCAAATAATAATACTGTATTTTCTTAAGTGTTAAAAAGATAAGATTTAACTAGGAAAAATAAATAGTATTTTGGTTTCATTTTATAAACTAATAAACTAAGTTGAGATAGGAGAGTAAGGGATATCCAATGTATATAGTGTAAAAATATTGTTAATTTATTTATGTTGTTAATAAACTTTGTTTTAAATTTATTTTAAAGTTTTGTGTCCGCGTTGTTATTTCTCCACATGGATGCATGAAATCACGATACATTTATAATTGAAACAGACATATAGGTTTTGCACAAAAGGTAAACATAAAAGTGTTATAATAATTTTGAGAATTTATTGGTATGTTAAAATTAAAAGATCATAATTTTATATTATTTATTGGTCATAAGTCGGTTGCCACAATATTACATTAAATTATATGCTAATGTTGCCACACGTATTCTGTTGTCAGATTATTAAAATACTACCACGTACGTATTTATTTATTTCATTTAGGAAGAAATAAGATTATATATTATATTATTATTGTTATTATTATTTTATTATTGTTAGTTGCTGTGTAGTAGATTATGACATAAAATTCCCTTTTCATATTTTACTACCGAAATTTTAAATCAGTTAGAATACAATTTATGAACCTGAGATTTTATTTTGTTTTATTTTACTTCATTTTATTTAATTGAGCTAGATTCTTGTTATAAAGAAGATTAAAATATGATTATTATTTTAATTGTAGTGAATAGAGTTCAGAAAGTCGTAAGAATACTATGAGTTAGTTATTTGGTATAGTAAAAAGGGGGAATAGTGTTCTTATGCCATTGAGGTAGTATCGTGTGGATAATATCTCAATGTAGTCTATCTCGTTCCCCGTATTGTCACTCCATGTCTCATGAAAATAGTAAATATTTATTAATTCATTTTAAAAATTGAACCGTATTTGTATTTTAGAAATTAGAGCTAGTAATCATTTTTAATCAATGCTGAATATTTCATTTATTTATTTGTTAACTGAGCTAGAACCTGGAATATTCGTTA